>CM050165.1:397594493-397891993 GCA_027410445.1 Discoglossus pictus
TATGTAATGACAGATCATGTGACACTTAGATTGCGCACAGGTGGACATCATTTCACTAGTTATGTTACTTCTGAAGGTAATTGGTTGCACCAGAGCTTTTTATGGGCTTCATAACAAAGGGGGTGAATACGTACGCACATGTCAATATTCTGTTTTCTATTTCTAAAAAATAGTTTTATGTATATATTTTTCTCATTTCACTTCACCAACTTAGACTATTGTGTTCTGTATATATATATGTATATATATATATATATATATATATATATATATATATATATATATATATATATACACACACACATACATATACATACATATACATACATACATAAACACACACATACATACTAGCGACTTGCATGTCAAAAATAAGGGGCAATACAATTTGAAGCCATGGCAATACTGTTTGCCACACAATGTAAAGCTTTTGCTCCTCTGAGGGCCTTTGGCGCTCATTGTGAGCCTCTCCTCTCATGTACTTTTGCTCATTGCGAGCCTCTCCCTTCGTGTCCTTCAAATGGCAGTGTAAAATATGCTATTTAGCGTTTTTTTTTTTTTTATATATATATATTTTTTTTAATGTTATTAGTTGCAAGTTAGTGTTGTAAAATGGCGGCGATTTTCTATGTATTACACGGCTCGCGAGCATTTTCCGTCCTTTCTAATAGTGTATTTTGTACCTTGTACGCTCCTGGGTAAAAGTGGTACGTGGCTGGGGGCGTTTTGCACGGTTCTGGGTTGTGTAGCCTTGTTTCAATTTTTTTCGTCCGACAATTTTTTTCTCAGTCGTTTAGACCCTTAAATTCTGAGACTCCTGATTAACCGGCAACTACACTTCTCTGGCAATAGGGAGTCCCCATGGGTGCCGGATAACGGGTATTTTACTGTATATACACATACACACACATATATACATACACAGTATGTGTATGGAATGTGGCATCTACAAATGCCAGAACATTCAGTAGCAATAATGGAATGCTCATTAGTATACAAGGACACACGATCTTGGAAAAGTAACAGACAGAATCAGCTGACAACAGAAAATGGCCGCAATATACCATTGTTGGTATAAAATATAACAATCCAAAAGGTTGTGTTTATTTTTAATAAAAAAATAAATAAAATAAAAAACACATGTTTTGCCCAGTTTGAAATTTAGTTATTGAAAACCCCATATTGAAAACAATTGCCCACAATGGTTCCTTAAGCTTGAATGCAAATCGCAATCTTTATACCTAAATAAATGTATAAATTAGAATTACATACTTTCTAAGTAATAAACAGATTTAGCATCACAGATTATAACGTGATTGGAAGAAAAAAAACGAAATGACGATATTAAGGATGAGTTTATACAATACTTTGTTTACCAATCCCTTAGCTTTTCTAAAATTTTGGATTAATAAATCTTATTAAAATATACATAAGTTATGACAAGTTAAACAAATCCTCACCCCCGACGGTCGCGTTTCGCCCATTCACTGGGCTTAGTTATTGGCCAAGCCCAGTGAATGGGCGAAACGGGACAGTCATGCCTCGTGGGGGAGTACCAAGCAGTACGCAGCTATAAGGAAAAATTAACTTTGAAGCTACTAACCAGGCTCAACTGCAATTGCAAGTATTGCGCTCATGATACCAAATTGGACTAGCAGATGTCCATGTGTATTAAATGCTGTGCCCGTGTATTAAACGCTGTGCATACGCTTCCTTTAAATACAGCCTGGCAGTAGCATACCCAATGCACATTTGTTATGCTCTCCTGTCTACTTATATATATTGACTATTCCTGCTGGTTTCCCGCTTTCTCTTTCTTTTGGTTTTAAATATTGTTGTTGTTTTTTAAAATTAACAGTGTCTTACAAAGTTACCCATACAACAACCCCAATGATTAGCAGGATCTGCTATATATGAGGATTTGTGTAACTTGTCAAAACGTATGTATATTTTTTGATCAATGGTGGAGGAATTATAGCAACATGTTATCACAGTGCCTACATACCCGTTTCCCTGTTTTTAATTACTTTGTTTTAGGCGCTTTTTTTCTATTTTTATCTATCCCTCAATTAAAGTATTTCTCAAAAATTTTGGATTAACCAATCTCCATTAAAACCTTGTACCTGATATTTTAGCTGAAATTGAAGTGTGGCAGTGCCATTGGGCCATCGTAGAATGGTAAAACTACATATATTTGTACAGCTTGTAACAATAACATATTAACAGCGGTGTAATCCATAACATAGAACCATTTTAAAAAGGTAAAATCTTTATTTTCTAGACACTACTTGTGTGAAGGTTAGAATGTTTGTGCATTCCACACGTCTTGTTGGCTTGAAGACCAAAAGGGTGTGATCAACGATTTTTTATTATCTACTCAAGATTGAAAGGAGAACGTGAGGGAGAAGGCAGGGTGTGGTTTTTTTGACTCATTGGTAGGATTCAGATAAGATTTCAGCAGTGAATATCTTCTCCCTCCCCATCATGCTCAGTAAAAGGCAAGTATTATTATTATTATATTTTATTTGTAATGCGCAAACATATTCCGTAGCGCTGTACAGTATACTCCCAAGCCTTGCTTGCCTTACTCAGTATCCACCCACTGGGCCTCGAAAAGTACTATGACTATCATGGCAGCTTCCATGTACTAGCAGAGACTCCTAAAATGAAGATATTCTTGGATAAAAGCTTTTATGCCCATTTGTTTCTTGTAGTTTAGTCGTGTCCAACTCTCCATGACCCTATGGCAGACGCATTTATTGTTTTGTCTCTGGTTGTGCTTGTTCATTTGATTATCTTAGCAAAAATACTGGAGTGGGTTGCCAGGTCCTTCTCCAGTGGTCTGCTATGACCTGCCCATCTTGGGTGACCCTGCATGGTATATCTCACTGCTTCATTTAGGTACACACGCCCCTTCACCACAACAAGGTAGCCATCCAGAAAGGGGTTTATGCCCATTCACAGCTGCTAATGTTGTTAGTTTTGTTTCATACTTCAAACATGTGACATTTTTCCTAATCTGCATTTGTCGTTTAATGCTAGCGCTTTCAACAGGTCAAATGGAAATCTTATCTGCCTACAAGACCTTCCATATTCACAGTAGGGTATAATTGCATTTATTACTAACAAATTAAATTCAGCAATTAATTTGTTATCCTAAGATGTTTGCTCATCAACAAATCTTGTTCTTTAAAGCAGCATATGATAAATTTGGGACTCAAATGGTCCTGGTCGGTAAAAACACCAGTGGTGTAGAAGGAGTAGAATATTATAACAGGCTGCTTAGTACCTTCTTGCTGCACATAATGACACACGCACCACCGTAAATAAGGAATTTACACGGACGTAAAATTCATTCAGCCGCACAGTACGATACCCATCCCAGACTCCAGAAGACGCAAAAAAAGAGCAAATGAGAAAATCTTTTGAGGACCCGACAGCAGTTGTTGCCTTTGATCTGTGACAACAAGGCACAGCGGGTACCTGCTGTAGATTACTGTACCTATAGAAACAACCTTTACCGTTCTGATCAAACAATATTACATGGAAACCAACTGCAATGTAAAAATCAGACAGATTCCTGTGCGACAGTGACAAGAAGAAATGTTATACTTGTCTGAACAGGATTAAATATTAAAATGGAACAAAGAACCATTTATAGATATACCAATGGTTGTTAAAAGGATGAGCACAGAACATTACATGAGTCTAACTGGAAAGAAAGCTGAGCATCCTTCACCTCTACAAATACTTAAAGGTATACAGAAGTTTCCTGTGTTTCAAATGTTTCCTAATAAATAGCCACTGATTAGTAGACAAATATGTATTATATTCTAAAGTTGAATGTACTGCTGGATACTGCTATCTGCATTTGCACACCCCTATGAAGCTTACATAACAGTGTACCCGACTGCAGAGCATCTGGGTACAGGTTGTGACCTCGAAAGGAAGTGCTGCTAGTCACATGATTGGTGGGGTCACAGCTGAATTTTTCCCCAAGGAGACACAGAGAAAACCCCCCAGCAAGGATAGTTGATGAAGAGAACAGACAACCTGCAGGGTGGTAATCTAGTGTGAATGTGCTGCACAGATAGACTCTTATATGAAAATACATAGCGCTTTCTAACATGTGCCAGACTACATATCCCAGACTGCAGCACAGACAGCAACCCCAGATTGTGATACAAATGTTTCAGCTTCTGCTTTCTCCCGATTGGCCGAAACAATTTAGAATTTTATGCTAATTTAGCCTGGGTTTGGAGAGGGAGTTAACTCTAATTTTCAACTATCAGAAAGATTTAAAGTATTTAAATGTTTATTTTGGTATTTTTTCATGCAAAGAATATTTTCATACACTACTGATTCTCCTCTCTCAGATGCATTCATAATCCAGGAAACTTAGACATGCCTTTACCCCTATTCTCCTATACTCTTTAAAGCACCACTGTACAAAAAGTTTCAAATGTAGCAAACGTGTGTGTTCTTAGATTGCTAATCTGCCTGTAGCTGAAGTGCAGGTTTATCTTTGTTGTTGTTCAGTCATGTCCAACTATCTGTGATCCTATATACATAAGGTTATATTGGCAAAGGTGCTGGATTGGGTTGCCAGTTCCTTCTTCAGTTGACCGCAATGTGACCCCTATGCAAGTACCTGCCCATCTTGGATGACCCTAAATGAGATAGTCCCATTGTGCAGAGGCATTTCATCCTTAATCTTGTAAGGAACAAAAGCAAATGCCCAACACAATTAAAGTAAAACTGAATATAAATAGATACATTAAAAACTGTATATTTAGAGGTAGGTTTCAAATTCTGTGGTGATGAAGCTTAAAAGGAATGCATGTCTATCAGGGATACACAATATCAGGTCGGTAAAGGCAGTACTCATGTTTCATTGTGCATTTTTGTGGATTATACTCACTCTATCTTATAAACAGAGATAGGATTGTTCTATAATAAACCACCCACCACACTCCCCGGCTTCTCATGGATAGGATAGTGATTAGCCAGCTAGTTTAGTTTAACCGGTGATGTATGGTCTATTTGTTATACTGCTTCCAAAATTACCCAAAAAATAAAATAAAATTAGGAAATTAACTCAAAAGGACTTTTTAAACTTTTGGTAGCTTTTCATACTTGATGATTATTACAGAGATAACACTGCAAACTACAAGTCACAGATTGAAATTAAATCTCTACTAAAAAACAAACATCTTATGTCACAATGTTTAACAAAAAACATTCAAATGATTTTACATTTTGAGTTTCTTAAATATTACATGATATACAATATTCAGTGAGACTTGTAAAATAGCCTTTTTGATGAATATATGAAGATGAACAGAGATAAAAAAATAAAAAAATAAAAAATCAAAGTTATTGCTCCTGTTTAAACTAATTTTGTTGTTTTTAAGCTTAGAAGGGTTTTAGGTTTAGGTGCATTCAAATCCTCAAAGCTATCAATATGTAATCCTTTACAAAATAAATCTTACGTGTAATTGACGTAAAGAACATTGGGAGCCATGGTAACAAATATAGAATATACAATGATAATAGAAAGAGAGGACAAGAATCCCGTAACAAAATCAGGTTGATTTAATAACCATGCTTTCATTACAATCGCTTCTAACCAAATCCGGTGACATGCAACCTGGTGGTCGGAGTCCTTAATAGGGCAGCACAATATACTTAACGCACCACTATACAGTAAGCACTTGCCGAATAAACCGACTTGCCGGACCAGCGGTGGTGCGCCCAGTTGGATAATCAGGCGCAGCCAGTCAATCACAAAGATGCAGAGGCTGTACTGAAGTCCCCCCCCCCCCAAAAAAAAAAAACCCAGCCCAGAAAGGAGTCACCCGACCGAGGAGAATCTGATAATAATCTGATAAGGGCACCCAACAGGTAAGGTGAACATTTGTCCGGATTAAAGGAGGTGCCGGACCATCTGATGCAAGATAATCAGTGTTGTACACATACACACACACAGTCTTCAAAAATTCTGTTTTTACACAAAAAATGTTAATGTCCATGGCTTACACATCTACTAATACTGTAAGTTTGTTACATACTTCGCAGTATGCAAGTGTCTTTATGTATTTTATTTGTTTAACTACAGTGGCCCTTTAACTCTTTATTTTAGTACCGCTGTGCTAAGGCAGGGATAGCCACAATTCATGGCCTGCTGACTTGACGATCTTATATATTTCTCATTAATCTACCTCAATCTCTCATCCAGTGATTTAATGCACAGTGCATTAAATCACTGGATGAGAGATTAAGGTAGATTAATGAGAAATATATAATCATGGGGTAATGGCAAGAGAGTGTGATATGCTTGTTGTTGGCGTAGAAAATGGACTTACTGTTGTGGCAGATAATCATCCAACACAGGAAGCCCAAAAAGGCAACACCCTGCCAATTACTGTTGCTAATTAGTAAATAATTAGAAAATAAACAGTACATTTGAACATCTAAAAAGAAGTTAAAAAAAAACTTATATCCTGCTCACAATTACAAGAAATACAGTTATTGCACTCTGGGAAACTGGGTCGGGACATGCAGATGAGTCCACAAAGCAGCTTTTAATCATAATATAGGATGAAATTATGCACAAGCTAGGAGACCTAACCATGGACACACTTACAGAGGGAGACAAAACATAATTTACTTTACTGATGAGTAAAGTGGGGTTGCTTGTGTGAAGGCAATGTGCCACTGTGCACATGTAGATGTTGCAGTGTATGCATGAATCATTACACAATAATCCCCAAAACAGGCATCAACAATATGGCCACACAATCACTCAGCTGGGACATATATATGAAATGGCAACTTCCCATTGTGGTTAGAAAATAGGTATCATGAAGGGCCCGTAGGCCACCTCAGGCTTGCCTGGGGTTGGTGAGACGGACCACCTGACCTGGCAGGACCTGGGAGGGGCAGGAGGTGGCTAGCTGGGGGTAGGTGGAGCCATTATAGGCATTTTGCACCAATTCCTCCAGTTCACCCCCAGCTAGCCATGGGAGCGGATGCCCACCCACCCATCCCTAAAGTATTGTTGTTGAAGTGATGTATATGTTGTAAAAAAAAAAAAAAATAATAATAAGTTGCGGATTATGTTGTTTATTGTCTGAGGTACTCATTGTATATGTATCATTGAAGTATATATTATAGGGTATCAAAAGTTTGTTTCATTGTCTCAGCGGCGGGTGGTGAGGGGAATCTCCGGGACAGTGGAAAAATGGGGGAGATCCTACCCTACGGTGGTACGGATGTTCCAACACGGTAGGCCCTGGATGAGGCTTCAGGGCGTAGGGTGTACTGTCTCTGTGCAGGCTCCTCCCCTCGGGGTTATGTTTATTTATTCATCGTTATGGTTATTACGTCATGTTGTGTTTACCAATAAATGCTGTGGCCAGTTATCTCCCAAGAAGTGTTCTGTGTCTAATTTTATATTCAATGGGTGTTGGGGTATACATTTTACATGCACAGACCAACTGGGCCTTGCCTAGGTCATATCATATAGATGTAAAACTAGAATCTAGGATACCAAAAAAATACCCGACTACTACCCCTGCCACATTATAGATTCTTTAGCCACTTTATGTGCTAACTATATAATGTAAAGTCTACACACCCTTATAAAAATTGCAGGTTTCTGTGATGTAAAGCCACAAATCAAGATAGATCATGTCAGATGTTTTCAGTCTTTAATGTGACTTTCCAAACAACAAAATTCAAAAGAAAAGACAAATAGGAAAAATAATTGAATAAGAAAAACCTAGTTGCCCATCCTTTTATAATATGGAGACCCTAGCTGGGTTCAGAGTTAACCAATTACTTTCACAACCATGTCCACAGGAAAGTTGGATATATCATCATTGATTAAGTGATTTTAATTAACCAGAAATAAAAATCATCTGTTCCTGTAGGATTTCCTTACTTTTAAGTTTGCATCCTATTGGGATAGCCATGTTCTCCAAGGTGCTGACTAAACATCTACAGGATCTTTTTATTGATGGATATTGATCAGGAGAGGGTATAAAAGATTATCAAAGGCATTGGATATACAATGGAGCACTATGAAGACTATTAACAGTAAGTGGAAGAAATATGAAACTACAGGGATATTGCCAAGATCTGAACAACCCTCCAAAGTTGATGACAGGACAAGGAGAAAACTTAGGCAGTCTACCAAGCCACATTAAAAGAACTGCAGACATTTTCTGGCAGGTAATGATAACTTCTAACATGTGACCACAATCTCATTTATTCTGTGCATGTTTTTCTATTGGGTAGGTAGCAAGATAAAATCTATTTCTCAAAAAAAAAAAAAAAAAATCCAAGCTGAACTGTATTTTGTAAAAAATGTTGAAGTTTCCGGTCTTTATTCTAGAACATATGCTTGGAGCAAAGATGGATCAAAGACAACACAACAAATTCTAAAAAATATGTCTGATGCAAATACAACACTGTTCATCATCCAAAGAACAGCATACTTAAAGCACGATTGTGGGAGCATTGTGCCTTTGGGCTGCTTTTCTTCAGCAGGGACAGGGGTTCTACTTAACATAGATGGGATAATGATTAGCTCCTAAGATCAAGATATTTGGCACAAAACCTGCTGGCCTTTGTCAGAAACCTGAAGAGGAATTTCACTGTCCAGCATGCTAACGATCCAAAGCATGCATCCAAATCCACCAAGAAATGGCTTCAGAAATGGTATATCAAAGTCCAGGAATGGCCCAGTTAGAGTCCAGACCTCAGTCCTATGGAAAACTGGTAGAGTTACCTAAGGCAGGCTGTGCAATCTGATCTGTGAGATCCCCTGACAATCTGAAGGAGATTTAACTTTTTTGCAAGGAAGTACAGGTGTGTAAAGTTGATAAAGACTAATTAACAAAGAGTAACTGCTATATTAAAAATGCAAAAGGTGCTTCCCCAAAGTAACCAGTGTATTGTAGGTTTTGTCATTTCAATTCGTTTTCCTAATAATTATCTATTTGATTTTCTCCTAAATATACACTATTAGCTAGTGTTACCACTTTTCTGTACAATGCGTAAACCAAGTTTCAGAGATACAAATCCTTAAAAATGTGCCTACTGCTCCATACACAATTTTGTAAAACTGGCACTCCAGGCTTCTATCTAGATCTCTAAGAGAAACATTGGAGGACCTGTATGATGTGAGACATGGTCAGGTCTGGAAAATATGGTTTCACCATTAAAATGTGGAGCCTTCTTTCAAATAAGATATGTGCACTTAACTAATTTCCAGTATGCAAAATTTATATAGGGATTATATATTTGGAGTGGTGAACACAGGCCAAAATGTCATTAATAATGAAATGATGACTTGTGTTTGGCACCCCAGAAATGAAAACGCCTACCCCTGTTGTAGTATGAAGTAGGTTAAGCATGTTGTTCAACCAGTTTGACTGGGTTTCATTTACATATTATATATCCTTATATAAATTTTGGTCTATTGGTACTAGACGTATTAGCCACTTACAAACGGTTTCTCAACCGCATCTATTGAAATACTACTGATAGATAATATAGGATTCCCAGTACATCTAGTACTACAGAGATACTGTGTGCATGAGTTCAGGGAGCAATAAGAAAACTCTTAAGGACTTGTTAATATAATGATATTTAGATATGCAAATAAACACTTAGGTAGTGTCACGATCTGCTACTTCAATTGGACTTGGTAAGAACCTAGTTCAAACCTATCCAGCAGAATTGTGTGGTCCTTGTACACCTCCGATAGCAGAAGATGGACCAAACACAGGTAACATGCTCAGGAGTGTGCTTCCACAGACCAGGATCTCAGGAAGACCATATAATCTCTTAGAATTAGGATTAATTCACAGACTGACACTTACACCTTGTTTATGTAGGTGCAGACACAACTGTCATACCTTTATTAATGGTCACATTTTATAAAATTTTCTGGCACACAACTGGACAATCACAGTAAGCTCCATCCTTAGGTACATAGAAGAGGGACCAATTAACATAATAGGCTGTCCCTGCTTACTGGGAAACCCTGTACATCTCATGATCTTATCCTGGTGATTGTATTACCTATCACCATTTGCTGTAAACTCTCAAACGTTGTATCTGCTCAAGAACCCCTGTGTTTGTTTATTTAAGTGGGGCTGAGTGAGTCATCACCAGATAAGAATGCTGTAACATAATCCCAATATATACAATTTATATGTCATTTTAACCAAAAGTAATACAAAATACATAACTATAACAATAAAACAGGGTAACTTCTTGACAGCTCAGGCCCAGGCCATGGTCCAAAACAGTCCAGTCAGGCCCTGGGCATGACAGGTAGTTTATTTAAATAATACAAATAAGGGAAATAAAGTTTTTCTTTAATATTTTAAGTTACATAGTTACATAGGCCCTCATTCAATTGCGATTTGGCCAATTGAATAGGGCTCTAAATAAGCACAAAGCATATATTTTTTAAAGAAGTTTTTAGTTAGTGAAAACCTTGCTTTTGGATAGATGTTTACTAAGAACTTCTTTAAAAAAAAATGTTATGTGCTTATTTTGACCCCTATTCAATTGGCCAAATTGCAATTGAATGAGGGCCATAGTAATTAAGGTTGAAAAAAGATTTTCAGTCCAAGTTCAACCTTTTAAGATAACCTCTGATCTGCAATATGCGGATTAAATATTAAGTAATTCGTTGTTAATTAATTATTAATCAATGATTTAATTATTTATTTTATTTTTAATTATTAAATTATTCCAGTGGAAGGCAAAAACAAAATTCCTTCCTGATCGGATTTCTCCCTGGATCAATACTGTCTCTCTAATTATCCATGATAACCCTGAAAGTTATGTATCAAATTTGCTGTCACCACCTCCTCTGGTAGAGAATTTCACAGATTAACCACCCTTACTGTGAAGAACCCTTTTCTTTCTTTAAGGTGGAATCTTTATACTTCTATCCTCAAGGGATGACCTCTTGTCTTATACTGACCCTGGATGTATTTATATAAGGTAATCATATCCCCTCTTAGACGCCTTTTTTCTAGAGAAAATAAGTTTAATTTGGTTATTCTTTCTTCATAACTTATCCCCTCTATTCCCCTTATTAGTTTTGTTGCCCTCCTCTATACCTTTTCCAGCTCTGAAATTTCCTTTTTATGAAGTGGTGCCTAAAATTGTATTCCAAATGAGGGATTTGTATAGTGGCAGAATTATATTTGCTTCCCTTGCTTCTATACCCTTCTTAATACATGCTAATATTTTATTTGCCTTTGCAGCTGCTGCTTGGCTTTGAGCACTGGTACCTAAGTGGTTGTCCACAAGCATTCCCAAATCCCTTTCAATATATGATTCACCTAGATTTGCTCCATTAAGATTATAAATTGCATGGCTATTTTTCCTTCCAAGATGCATAACTTTACATTTATTCATATTAAATCTCATCTGCCATTTAGATGCCCATTTCTCAATTTTATGTAAATCCCTTTGGAGGGAAAGCACATCATTATCTGATTTAATTACCTTGCACAACTTTGTGTCATCAGCGAAAATGGAGACCCCACACTCCAATCCTACCTCTAAGTCATTAATAAATATGTTAAAAAGGAGAGGACCTAATACTGAACCCTGAGGAACCCCACATACCACATTAGTCCAATCGGAGTATGTTCCATTTACATCAACCCTTTACTTCATGTCTTTTAGCCAGCTCTCAATCCATGAGCAGATATTTACTGCAATTCCTGTATCTCTTAGTTTGGCACTGTATCAAAAGCCTTTGCAAAATCCAAAAAGACTACATCCACTGAGTGGCCTTGATCCAGGTTCCACCTAACCTCCTCATAGAAACTAATTAGATTTGTTTGACATGACCTATCCCTCATAAATCCATGTTGACGCCTACTTATAATCCTGTTCAAATAGATATATTCTTGTATATTATCCATTATTAATCCTTCTAAAAGCTTCCCCACTACAGAAGTGAGGCTCACTGGTCTATAATTCCCCAGATTTGCTCTTGCTCCCTAAATATAGGTATCACATCAGCTTTTCTCCAGTCATCTGGTAGAGACCCTGTGTTGAGTGAATCTTGAAAAATTAAATATAATGGTTTGGCTATTACAGAACCCAGTTCCCTTAGTACCCTTGGATGTATTCCATCAGGACTCTGGGCTTTATTAACATTTATTTTTTCCCACCGCTTTTGGATTACTTCCTGTGTTAACCAATTATTTGGCAAAGGTAGTATAGCCCCATTATGTTGCAGTGTCCCAACCACTGGTACCTCCCTTGTGTATACAGAAGAAAATAACCTATTTAGCTAATCTGCCTTTTCCTGGTCACTAATTTTCAGACGGCCTGTGTTACATTGTAATGTTCCTATAGATTCCTTCCTCGCCTTCTTCCCATTAATATACTTAAAAAATATTTTAGGGTCAACACAAAAAACATTTAAACCTAAAATAAATGTTGGTTGTGGGAGACCATTTTTCCACATGCCATTAAATACAGTATACAGACTTTTACACAGGTGGGGCTTTGGAGATTTGCAGGTGGTGTCTTCTTTTACTATGTATCCTCAGCTTTGCTTGGCGTTGCTGGGAAACATTAAAGCCAAAACGGTTTTGGCACTAGTCGTCTTCAAGTGATATTTGCATTAAGTAAGCAATCTAATTGCAAATGCTCATGAAATGAGGTTTTGATTTTCAGCTTATGTGCAGCCAGACTCTCCTTGGAGGTAAACAGATATCCACAACAGAAACAAATGCCTTTCCTAACTGTTACTGGACTCAGACCAACCAAACGATATGCCAGCCTAATCCATAAAGATCTCCTCCGTATTGTTTTCTGAAAGACATCCGCAGAAAGCGACACATTGCCATCAATTTGCAACTCTAATCCGGGGACGGAGGTACAGGGAGACGCCTGCTTTGAATAAGGAATGTTTGCACAGGGCATTGGGATGTCATTGTTATTCAAAAGTACGATTTGCAAAAGAAACTTGTTTAACACAATATATTTCATGCTCCAGCGGTCAAAGAAGTGATCTGTTCAATGATCCATCTGAAGAACAGAACGGAGTGTGCAGCTGAGTCTCCAGATGTAGACACAACCATCTTATCTAGGGCATCTCTTCATATTAAAATGCAATCCTTGTGTGTAGTATATAGAGATAAACCCATATTTTTAATCCATGCAATAGTTTAAAACAGAGGCTTCCAAAATGTGGTCATTGAGCTTTACTCAGGTGGTTCACAAAGGTTACAAAAACAATAATGAAATACGTTTATTAAAATGCAGAAATGAATGCATTAATCTCTAGGTTACTGTATTTAACAATTAGTACATGGGCTATACTTTAAAGTAGCAGAGTGCCATGCAGGCTTACCACCAAGACTTTCAACTATTTGAATTGTGCCTTCAAAAAAACAAATGGTTTGGGAATGACTGCTGTTGAATATAAGCATGTCACAGAAGCATATTTGAAATATCACAAAAGGAATTTAAAAGTAAAATAAAATGTAAATGGCGTCGCTCATTCATTTCCGATTCTCCGTGACCTCATAGACAACAAACCATGCTCCTTCTCCAGTGGGCCGCAGCATACAGTTCCTGCTATTCCCAGGTGGTCTCCCATCCGAGTACTGACCAGTGTAACCCCTTGGTTCCCTGGCTGGATTCAAACCCAGGATGCTGTGGTGAAAAGCACCTGTATCCCAACCACTGGGCCACCAGGGAACCCAATTTAAAAGTTGTAATCTTAAATTTTGAAAACTTCCATTCTATGTCCTTCTGCAAGAAAGAGGGGGAGTTTGAATACACAGAAACATTTAGGTGCTTCAATGGAATTGTGCCAATACCTTCAGTTGGACTAATTGAAATCTGATCAGTCCACACAGTTATAGCACTAATTACTGTCCATTTTTTCACATTACTATATATTTATATATAATGCTAGACAGGATTTCCATTGACTCACACGATTATTGTGAAGCTTTCCCACTTTTGGCACAGAGTATGCTGCATTACCTACATCAGGACAAGTCAAGGACATGTTTAATCTGGTTTAGAAACCAAGGAATAACTAATTTAACTGATTTACTGTAAGTAGCTGTATTGATTTGATAGAGGAATGGACTGCATTAAATAGATCAGTCAGAGGTGCAGACAATCAGCACAGCATCTCAAGATTGTTGAGGCACCAAGATACAGCTATGAGTGTCATGAAGAATAAGATGAAATTCTAATGATGCTGTGAATCCTCCTGTATCCTCCTTTAACCTTGGATAGTACCAGGAAGAGGATAGAATAAATGGCTTGAGGCTATTGATCAGGAAGGACCAGCTTTATGCCAAAACCCTGCAAAGGGTCTAGGATTGCCTTTGTTATTGGCTTTAGAAACCTTGACTAAAATAAGTGGTTCCCAAAGGAAATAGTCAGTAATTCCACTGAATAAAATCTACAGTCCTGTGGTTCCATTAAACATTTGAATCTTTATATCTGTTACCAAAGGCAATTCATTTAAAGACTAGACCATTGACCTCAGGAAAACACTTTCTTCTTACTAGTAAAGTTGGACGACAACTACACGAGTGGCGATATCAAGAATTATCTATAGAAATGTTAAGATGTATAGGTTTGCTACTGAAACATCCCACAATCCTTAAAATTTGAATTCTCAGAGCATTATCAAGAAAATAGTGCTAACTAAAAGTAATGATACAAAAATGGTCGATGCACCTGAAAGATTGGAAGAAGAAGAAAAAAAATACATGTGCCTTGATAGTGGATATATATGTGACTGTATTGGATGTCCAATGAACAGAATATTCAAGGGTCTGAAATACTTTAGCAGGCTTGGGCTACAGATGCTTGACTAGTGATATTTGAATGTGTAATTATAAGCAAAACCATCCTCAACACTGATCTAATAGCGGCTTATCTGCATTCTCAGAGATCTAATAAACAGAAGGCCATAGGCTTCTCTTGAAAGCCCTATAAGTTGTTACTGGGGTTCTCAAACACATTAAAATCCTAGGCCAAGAAGTGTTGACAGAAACCCACAAACATTTCCCAGTACTCCAAGATGATCACTCCAGAGGGCAAAGCAATTTACCAAAACCCCAAGATTGCTAAAACACTGAGACTACATCACCAGGTCCTCGCTTCTCACACAGTGGAACTGAACAAGCTCGACAAACAATGCACTGTGGTTTACAGTATTCCCCCCTTGACTTTTTACCTGTTTTGTTACATTACAGCCTTAAGTTCAATGTTTTTTTAATCTGAATTTTATGTGATGGATCAGAACACAATAGTCTAAGTTGGTGAAGTGAAATGAGAAAAATATATACATAAAACTATTTTTTAGAAATAGAAAACAGAAAATTGGCATGTGCGTATGTATTCACCCCCTTTGTTATGAAGCCCATAAAAAGTTCTGCAACCAATTACCTTCAGAAGTCACAAAATTAGTGAAATGTTGTCCACCTGTGTGCAATCTAAGTGTCACATGATCTGTCATTACATATATACACAACTTTTTTGAACGGCCCTAGAGGCTACAACACCTAAGCAAGAGGCACCACTAACCAAACACTGCCATGTCCAAGGAACTCCCCAAAAAAGTAAGCGACAATGTTGTTAAGAAGTACAAGTCAGGGTTAGGTTATAAAAAATATACAAATCTTTTAAGATCCCCAGGAGCACCATCAAATCTATCATAACCAGATGGAAAGAACATGGCACAACAGCAAACCTGCCAAGAGACGGACGCCCACCAAAACTCACGGACCGGGCAAGGAGGGCATTAATCAGAGAAGCAGCATAGAGACCTAAGATAACAAAGTTGTGGGCATGTTCTGTAAATTAAATTATGCAAATCCTCAAACAATCCATGTTAATTCCAGGTTGTGATTTATGATCTCATCTTGTGATACTTTGAATCCTGATTTTTACAGGGCCACTGGTTACAGTAGAAGTCTTTTCTTCTTTTTTCCATTGATTATCACTTCTGTATCAGTTTGTTATATATATATATATATATATATATATATATATATTATATATATATATATATATATATATATATATATATATATAAAAATCTATTTTTATATACTTACAAACAATTTGACAGGTTCTTGCCCTGTGAGTGGATGAATACTCTTTTTTGTTGAAATATTTAGAATAATGAAGTACGGTAATTAAACATGTTACAACATATATGATGTTGCAAGTTTTTAATTTGTTCCAAGTGTGCGGTTCTCGATCAAAGTTCTCCAGAAGAATCTGGTGGGCTGCACCCGGCCCTTGGTCGCCATATAGAGTCACTAAACATTTATATTTTCTGTTACAAAATAAGTGATTTATAATTGTTATACATCCAGATACATCCTTAGATACATACTGAGCCTTTTCGGGACCAGTGCCAGCTTCAAATTTGTTTATTTATTAAAAATTAATGCTATGTATTTTTTATCTTTTGAAACCAATATTTTCAATGACATTTTTCACAAGACTCTTGTCTTACAGACTGTTCAAAGATTGCCTGTATAATGAGTGCTAACATCATTTGGTCAGCACAATCAGAGAAAAGTTTTCTGTACTGCTACCAGACAAATGCCATCTAATATTGCTGCTATACTTAATATATCCTCCTTTCCCTCCTTTTAATATTGTAATTGCCCTAGGCTTTGGTGATGTAGGATCTACCTTTTTGGTATTCCTCATAACAATATCTAGCACCCAACCAGCACAGTGTCAACTGTCCTTCACATGCATACATAAATACATATATATATAAATTTATAATATATTATAATATATATATCCATACAAGAGAAACAAGTTTTGAATGTTTGGTGGCCCTTTCATCACTAGATTTGCTGCACAATTCTACTTAATCTTAACTACAAGCTATCAAAGTGAATCCAGCCTATTCATCTTATTTGAAGTGTTCTTGTGCCAAGGTGCCATCAGTATCTTCCCTAAGAACAGTTGCAGAACAGTAAGATAAACCAGCATCTTGGCACAAAAACACTTCAAATGTGTTTTATGTTTTTGCCGTTTGAAAATAAACCAGACAAAGAACCTTGCTCACTGCTCTTAGGGAGATTATAGACTATCAGCCTATGTCCATGAGGTGTCAGATATGTACATTTTTGGTCATGAGGTTTCTTTCATGCATGGAATTTGCTTGGCAATTTTGGATTGGCCTGGGTTAATATGCCACAGGGAATTTCTCCTATATAATGACATAAGTGAGCTAAAAATGAAAAGACCTCCCAGGGATTGAAGTTTTAATATTTATTAAAAAAAACATACAATAGCCCCTTTGACGATTGATAGCTCCTGAACAATCATTTTAGGTTTCTATCATAGCAACAAAAAAAAAAAGCCACAAAACTTGTTTAATTCCGAATCAATTGCATTAACATTTATATTAACGTTATGGAAAGAACAGCGGGCCTCAATTTATGCATGTGAAAGAGGAAAGTTACTCATTTATTGATGCTGGGATAGACCTTGTCTAGGGCAGATGATGAGGGAGGAGGAACAAGTCTATAATGAATGAGAATTGAAATTGCCAACCTAGCTGAAATAAACATAATCTGAAATACAATCCTGTTTTCGACACAACATGGGTGAACAGAAGATCAATACTTTGCTTGAATATAGAAACTGAATATAGATGCTGCTGTATACCAAGATGTTTGGTTAAGAGGGAGGAAGGTCATCCTGTCCAAGCCAGGAGCTCATGTAGGCTTATATCACTTTGGAGGATGTACAGCGGTGTCTTGCATTGTTGCTTGTCTATTATTTAATATGGTTATTTTACCCCCCATCATGATTTAATACATGTTTTTCTGTTTGTAGGCACAATTGCATCAAGCAAAGTTTAAAATCAATAAACTGTGAAACAAAACAAAACAAAAAAATTAAGAGACTAAGTAGAGCAAGCTACTTTGCTCAGTGTGCAGATTTGCATGTGGTTCTTCAAGCTAGGCTATCTAGCTTATTATGGACAAGTTATTGTCTAGTTTGTTATTCCTTAATATTAGCGTTTGGCGCAGCTATTGAATATTAGGATTTTTTGACCTAGTAGTCTAAATACACAATATAAACATGATTCTGAACTTTAGGTTTACCTATGAAGATAAATTAATTATTTAGGATAGTTTAAAATAATACCAAGAAATGTTCAGTATGACATCGTCTGGTCTACAACCATTCTAAAAAACAATATGGATGCCTGTGATTTTGCACTTTATACCATTTTTTTTTTTTTAAATAATACCACTATACGCTATTAAAAGAATCCTGATTTCCATATAAAAATAAAAATGTTGCTGTAATTAAATCAATCTCAACCAAAACAGACTAAATCTTCACCAACCAACAATCCTCAACCGTGTGATACTTTCCAGTATAAAAATAAGAACTTACAAAAACATCAAAACAAATAAATGAATATTAATGTATTGGACATATTAATAAACTCAATATAGAAATGAAATCCATATTTTATTCATATATTGAGGCCAGTGAAAAAGAGAATTTTATTATGGCCTGAATATTTTAGGACAATAGAGTTTGAAAGCCCATATAGATGTTTTTCACTTTATGACTTAAGATTCATGACAGTGGCGCTAACCTACTTTCCGGTAGTTAGTTACAGCAAAGGAAGAGATTCTAACATTACAGGTTGGGATATAAAATACTGTCATGGCTTCTTTTGATAGTAATCATAGTAAGGGATTGAGTTCAACACATCAATTTTGCACACACAGTCTACAATTAGCAACGTGAAGGTCTCTTGGCTGCTTGCAGATCATTTCGGCAACGAGCATGTAATATCTGCCAAAAGGTTTATGCGTTTCATACAGAGAAAAAATAACTCATCATCTTTGATACAGCACATAATACGATCTATTCAAATACACACCATATTATACAGCCTGTTAGAGCGCCATTGTTCTGTGTTTTTGACTAATGGTTTCTTTTCCTGGAATGTGACTAAGACAATTCAGTTTCAGTTTGATCTTTGCAATTCCCCTTTTTATATGTGTAATTATCACATTGTCAACACTTGTGCCAGTAATATATAACATCCTAAAACCTCTACAAGTAAATATTAAATTTAATTAAATGTAGAAAAAGCTGCATGTCAACTTACATTTGCAACCTATAACCTGTTTATTCTGGAAGACAAGGCATCAACTATAATAGTTGTCAATCTGCGAGTTGTCGTCACGCTTGCGGGGCTTGCAAAGCGAGGTCCGCAGTTGCGGGAGTCAAAGGTGCTCGTTGCAGGCCGCAACTGCGTCCCTCACAAAACGAGGGACACACTTCCTCAAAAAAAGAGGGACGCAGTTGAAGAAACCCGCGGGACTTAGCTGCAATGCAGGCACTCATCCCGAGACCCGCAAATGAGCTCATCGCGAGGCCCCTGGACTTAGTGACGGCCGCAAAATTATGGCCCGTAGGTCTTAGGATCCAAAGCACGTATATGAATGCAGGCTCGCAAAAATAGGACTTTAACAGCCCGAACCACCAAACTGGAGAGACCTGCAAAAACACACAAATATGCCTCAAATTAACTTACACACAGCACAGTGGGAGAGGCAGGGAGCCGGTGAGTGAGGTTTCAAGTTAATTTGAGGCATATTTTGCCTTTTTTCATGATCAAAGCGAGAGAAAAAAAAGGCTCCTGAAAAAATGTAAACAAGACAAAAACGAGGCCGAAGAACGTAAATACGAGCCTTAAGCACCAAGACTTAATGCAAACCATTAAAACGTAATACAAGGCAGCAACATCTAACCCAAGGTAGTAGGCCCCTACACTACACTACAAAAGCCTATAAAGTACACAGGGGGAGAGCTTTTGGCGCTCATTGCAAGCCACGTGATGAGCGCCAAATGCACTCATCGCGGGGGTCGCAATGAGAGCCGAAGGGGTTCATTGCAAAGCAGAAAAGGTGCGGCTTGGCAGGGGAGGGGCTCGCACTGAGCCACGCGATGATATACAAAATATACAGACATTTAAAAACATTATCACCAACACCAAACACTATATAAACAAACAATGGCTAATACGTCAAGCCAAGTTATATTTTCCGGTGCTTAACACCAATTTGCATATAGAAAACCAAACCAAAGTGGAAAATATATTTATTTATGTACAGAACCTAAAGTTAAAAAACACAATATAAATAACCAATGACCATACCATAGCAATTAAAAAAAAAGCTATGACAAACAGGGATCTAATAGCCAGAAGGGGGACCAGTGAGCCACAATGGAGCATCTACTGACTGGACAGCTTAACGTGTTGAAACCTCAAAATCTGCTGCTCAGACACACAGAATGTCAAAGTATGCTTTATTTTGGTGGTTTTTAGTCGTTTGCGATTCTCCGTGACCTCCTGGACCGTAACACACAAGAACATCTTTATGTCCATGGTCATGCTGATCCACTTGATATTCATGGCAGAGATACTGGAGTGGGTTGTCGGTTCCTTCTCCAGTGGGACACAGCATACAGCTCCTGGTAGCCCTAGGTGGTCTCCCATCCAAGTACTGACCAGGCTCAACCCTGCTCAGAATGTCACAGTATGCGTATGGTAGTGTAAAACCCCTCCACGAGGGCATGGTCTTACAACACAACGTCTCTCTTTCATAAAAAGACAAACAGGAAGAAAGGAGGAGGCTTAGAACGGAAGAATCTGCTACTCTGAAGGCCTCATATAAATAAGTGAAGTGCACATTTTTTATCAATTACAATATGAAGGATGAAATTAATCTAGTTAAAACATTTACTAGAAAGAACTACCTAAAGAGTCCCTTGGAGCATTGATAATTGATTTATTTCTGTGGCTTTCTTTCCTTTATTAAAATGTTTGTGACTTCATGGAACACAGATCATGAGGATGTAAAACTGATTTACAAATGACAAAGCTCTGAAAACCCAAGAGGAATCCTTTCCAGGAATGAACCGTCCCTCCTGTGACTAAGCATAATGCATCATGTTTAGACTGTAGAATAAATTAAATAAAATCATGATAATAAACCAGAGTCCTAACAGCGAAGTAATATTTTTTGCAGCAATTCACATACTGCAAATTTTAAAAATATATAAAAAATGAGAAATTGGAATACCAAACTACTTTTATAGTCTTGTTGTACAAAATTCAATGCTGCAGTGTTTCTGTTTTTTTCTGGTTACATGTAATATGTATTCCTTAGAAGTCAAAATAAAAATGTATATTTAAATTGTGTTGATCACGTAATCCCACCTAAGCTACTACAACCTCCTTATATAGGGGTAACAAAGAGGGATATACAGACATATATTTTGGTATGGGTAAAACGCATTCCGTTTTAGGATCTTTCCCGTTATGGTGTCGGGACAGGTCCACCGCTGCAGTGCAACCTCCAACCGCTAGATGGCGCTGCCAATATTTTGCATCGCTGACGATATGTGAGGGAAGTTCTAAGCTTATAATATTAGCCTAACACTTGAACTAACCCTAAACCTCACCCTTATCCTAACCCCAACCCCCACTGTTTCCCTAAGCCTTGACTCTATGATATGGCATTGTTATATCGGTAGCGCCATCTAGCGGATGCTAACTGCCACTGCTACTGCCTTGTGCTTGGCTACCATAAGAGGATAAATCCCATTTTTATTCTGATATACATTGTGTATACTCTCATTTATCAGTCACCTAATTAATAAAGAGTAGGTTTCGCAATCACTAGGTAGTAAACAGTATGGTGTACAAAATTATGTTAACTCCTCATAAAAAAGGAGTGTTACCAAATACCAGTTACAAATGCAGCTTCAAGGCAGCCATATTACGCTGATTGCCAATTATCAGCGTGTGTTGGCTATAAAAGAGGTCCGATAATTAGCACTTTGATATGTGAGTTTTTAAAGCACCATGAGGCAACTAATAGTGTGTCAACAAGGTAAAATAGCTGGTGTATACATCACAAAAACTGCTAAATTAATTAAATGTGTAAAATATGGCTTATATAGAGGTTATTTTTCTAAACATTATAGGTGTATCATAAATTAACTTTATTATACATATATGTTTTTGAATAAATCTGGGTGTTTGTATATCAATTTCAAGACATTATAAGAAATGCCTCATGGATGTTTACTATACACTGAGAAATAGATCCACAAATAACTTTTCTTTTTCTTATAATTGTGTCTGAGTACTTTATGTATAATTTCAATACTAAGCAATTGATGGTAGTTTGATAAAGTGATCAACAAAGGCATACATTAAAAGGAGGTTCTAGGACTGTTGTAAGCCAGGTGGTCAAACAAGATATATTAGCTAACTGTGAAAGATACTAGATAATAGAAGGTGTTTTGTTTTGACCTTCCAACTGTCCAGCTTGTTCACCAGGGAGACCATTGGTCAAACAAGCTAAACAACAGTTGTCAAGCAAACTGTCACCATATTGGATTTATGGGGTTATCCCAAGATCTTGCATAAAAAGCCAAGTATCTAAGGAGAAGGGGTTGAGCTTGTCCGAGGGAGATTATCCAAGGAGCTGAATGTGCCCTAGGGAGATTCTCCAAGGAGAAACTCCAGAAAGAGAGGACCAACTTTGCTTACCTCTACTCTAGGCTATTACAAACTTCTACTAAACTCATAACTATTTGCGTCATGCCTCCTGGTCATAAAAGTTATCTAAATCAAATTATAAGAACCTGGCCATTTTTGCATTGCAAAACAATAAAAAGCACTGCTGTGTGTACAACACTAACGCACTTGACCCATGCATGATCCATTTAGGCTTTGATGGAAATAACGGACACGACGACTGAATGGGCCGGGCAACTCACCTCCCGCCAATCCACAAACATAGCAAAATATACAACAAAATGCCACTTCTCCGCTAATTCCTTGAATACAAACTTTTTTTTTCATATATACATATATTAATATATTTTCTTCATATAAACATTTACATTTCTTACACTCGACCAAAATGACAGGGTGGGTGGGATTTCATTCTGGAGACCGCGCTGCTCTGCCCTAAAGCGCGAAACGCGGGTGGAAGACACGCCCCCGCCACTCCCGATTGGTTGACAGCCTCACAGGCTCCGCTGGGTCACGCGACGCTACGTGCTGATCCAGGAAGCCTGTGCAGCCTCCGCATCAACAAGAATGCTGGTCTATGAATTGTGTTTTTATGTATAGTTTTTCTGCTCATATTTTAGATGGTAGGTGTCACAATTCCTTCCCTCTGACCCTTGATTGTATCTCTCTGTTGCCCCTACACCTCCTGACTGGAAGCCAATGTGAAATATATTATTACACAACACAGACCTAGGGCACAAACTGGAGAACAGAAAATAGAAACTGGGAAGTCATGCAAACGGCTGCCTGATTACTCATGTCATGTCATGAGTAAATAGTACAAATTAAACAAATACCATGTAATAAATCATTTAAAGCGATACAAACAAAGGTCACAAATAAAATATTGCTCACTCTCTAGATTACTTTTTATAAATCGCTGCCAACAAAACTTGGTGTAATTTTCTGTGAGAATCCGGCCCTTAAAATTGAGTTGAACCAGACATTGTTATGACCTAAATGTAAGAAATATGTATATACTTAGTTCCGTATGGTAGCTCTGCCAAGACAATGGATGTCATCAGTTCCTAAAAAAAGCAGCACTCTTCAAAGGTTCAGTCTTTCTATAGCAGGGGTGTCCAAACTCTGTCCTGGAGGGCTGCACCCAGGCCTGGATTTGCACAGGTGAGTCAATCTGGATGGATGCGCAGGGTAATCATCAAATCCAGGCATGTGTGTGGCCCTCCAGGACCAAGCTTGTACACCCCTGATCTATAAAATGGATTTATTGGCATAAGCTACCTGCTTCTGGGTATGGCCGGCTCGGAGGCAGACCAGGCACGCCGGGTCTGACGCAGCGCTGCGTGACCAGGCGGAGCCTGGGCGATGCGGATTGGCTGGGAGGAGGAGGAGGGTCTTAAGCCCGTTTCGCGGGCTTCCTCCTCACTCCGCGCCGGCCATTGAGCTGATTTCCTCCCTCCCCTAAAATGGTGGTCAGAATGGAAGGTAGCAGATTAGGAAGTAGGGTTCGTCTAGTGGGCGAGGTTGGTTGAGCAAAGTTCAGAAAGCTTAAGCTATGTTTAAAAAAAAAAAAAAGAAGGGTGGAGAAGAGTTGAGGGGTTAGGATTCTGTGAATTCTAAGTTAGGATGTAAATAGGAATGTATTTGGTTGGTGAGAGGTGAGGCACCCGGCCCACGGGCTTAAGTGGGCGTTGCCCTGCCTCATGGGCGTGCTTAGGAAAGCACTGGGAGGCTCTGGGCGCGGGCCCAGGGCGTGAGGTTACTGACCGGGCCGGGCTCCTCCTCCGGGATGTTACTTGAGCTGTGATTTAACAATGTTAATTATGTTAATTGGTTATTGGTTTATGGTTGCTTTAATAAAGCTGTGGTCCGTATTTTTCTGAAGAAATGCTGTTTCAGTGTGTTCATTTATTATAAGGTCCATTGGATCTTGCCAGGGTCATGTGATGGTAAATGGAATGATTTAAAAGTCCAATTATCTAACACACTCGCCTCACCTTCCCCACTTGATAAAAATACACTTCTCAGGTCCCAGTTAGAAGAAAGTGATGAAACAAAGACAAGATGGATAATTCTGATTTTCTCTAAACATGTTTTTATGCTAATTTCTTACACAGCGACTAGGGTTAGGAACTTACTTCTTCAAACAAGTGCAGTTTTTCTTTAACTACAATGGTCGTATAATGCTTTTATGTCAATAAAATGTTTTTTCTCTCATAAATGCACAGCAAAACACCTTCTATGCTATTATATACAGGACAGAGGGTGCTCCTTTTTATCTAAACTTTGTACTAACAGTTCTAGGTTATTCATACAATTTTCCAACACAACTGTAATCAAAAAATAAAATAAATGTTAAACGCTTTATACAGATCTGTGTATAGTCAAAACTATGTATATGTTTCTTTAAAAATGTCAGTTTGAAATCCACAACATATTATGTAGGAAGGAAAGTGGCTGATAAGTTTATGTAATATATACTCGGGCTTCGGCAGCCATATTGATTTACCTCACGCATGCACCTGGGATAGTCTTCAAAATTAGGGGTTCCTTAAATTAAAAAAAGTATGAATTCATATATTTCTACTTATGCAGAATTCATTACTTTACATATCATCCTTCAAAAAGAACACAGAAGAACCATCTGCACACCTAATACATATCAAAAAATATTCCCTCCTGGGCGGGCACTCATGTATGAATTCACTGGAATTGAAAGAAAAAAAAAAGATACATCTTAGGGCTCTACTGTTAAAATGGACATTTTAAAACAAACAGGAAGTTGCTTTAATTAAGACTTTCTATACATTGTACTAGTCATTTTTCTCTACAATTAGTCATTCCTGAGATATTCAGCATTCAAAGGACAACTCCTTTATTCTAATGGGAGGCAGAGTATGATTATTTGAAACTCAGAATGCTAGCTGGAGATGCAACTGCACTATAACTTCGGGCACTGTTTTGCCAAAACTGTGACAGACAAATACAGCAGATATAAAATGTCAGGTTTCTGTGCTGTAAAAAATGAGACAAAGATAAATCCTTTCAGAACTTTTTCCACCTTTAAATGTGACCTATAAACTGTACAACTCAATTGAAAAACAAACTGAAATCTTTTAGGTGAAGGGAAGTAAAAAAAAAAAATAATGTGGTTGCATAAGTCTACACACCCTCTTATAACTGGGGATGTAGCTGTGTTCAGAATTAAGCAATCACATTCCAAATCGTGTTAAATAGGAGTCAGCCTACACCTGCCATCATTTAAAGTGCCTCTGATTAACCCCAAATAAAGTTCAGCTGCTCTAGTTGGTCTTTCCTAAAATTTTCTTAGTCGCATCCCACAGCAAAAGCCATGGTTCACAGAGAGCTTCCAAAGCAACACAGGGATCCCATTGTTAAAAGGTAACAAAAAGGTATCAGTTAAAAGGTATCAGTCAGGAGGGTACAAAATAATTTCCAAGGCATTAGATATACCATGGAACACAGTGAAGACAGTCATCATCAAGTGGAGAAAATATGGCACAACAGTTACCTTACCAAGAACTGAGCTCCCTCCAAAATTGATGAAAAGACAAGAAGAAAACTGGTCTGGGGGGCTACCAAGAGGCCTACAGTAACATTAAAGGAGCTGCAGGAATATCTGGCAAGTACTGGCTGTGTGGTACATGCGACAACAATCTCCCGTATTCTTCTTATGTCTGGGCTATGGGGTAGAGTGGCAAGACGAAAGCCTTTTCTTACGAAGAAAAACATCCAAGCCAGGCTACATTTTGCAAAAACACATCTGAAGTCTCCCAAAAGCATGTGGGAAAAGGTGTTATGGTCGGATGAAACCAAGGTTGAACTTTTTGGCCATAAATCCAAAAGATATGTTTGGCGCAAAAACAACACTGCACATCACCAAAAGAACACCATACCCACAGTGAAGCATGGTGGTGGCAGCATCATGCTTTGGGGCTATTTTTCTTCAGTTGGAACTGGGGCCTTAGTTAAGATAGAGGAAATTATGAACAGTTCCAAATACCAGTCAATATTGGCACAACACCTTCAGGCTTCTGCTAGAAAGCTGAACATGAAGAGGAACTTCATCTTTCAGCATGACAACGACCCAAAGCATACATCCAAATCAACAAAGGAATGGCTTCACCAGAAGAAGATTAAAGTTTTGGAATGGCCCAGCCAGAGCCCAGACCTGAATCCGATTGAAAATCTGTGGGGTGATCTGAAGAGGGCTGTGCACAGGAGATGCCCTCGCAATCTGACAGATTTGGAGTGTTTTTGCAAAGAAGAGTGGGCAAATCTTGCCAAGTCAAAATGTGCCATGCTGATAGACTCATTCCCAAAAAGACTGAGTGCTGTAATAAAATCAAAAGGTGCTTCAACAAAGTATTAGTTTAAGGGTGTGCATACTTATGCAACCATATTATTTTATTTTTATAGTTTTTCTTCCCTTCACCTAAAAGATTTCAGTTTGTTTTTCAATTGAGTTGTACAGTTTATAGGTCACATTAAAGGTGGAAAAAGTTCTGAAATGATTTATCTTTGTCTCATTTTTTTACAGCACAGAAACCTGACATTTTAACAGGGGTGTGTAGACTTTTTATATCCACTGTAGACTAACTCTAATTAAACACATCAAAGAAGCAAATTAGTATTCATAGGCAGCTCATTTGTATAAGAATATAGCAGAAGAAGAGAGTATTAACTTAGAAATTATTATCTTTATAATCAAATGTCTTGTTCAATGTATAGGTAATTTTTCATGCACAAAAATACACAATAATTTAATTGTGGGGTGTCAGGAATTCATATTAAAAGCGTTTTAAAATAAATAATAAGTGTAAAATGTAAATACTACGAGCTTTAAGGTTACTACCAATATTGGTTTCTCCTTAGGACAGTATGGTAGTATTAATGGTATACAGTCGACCCTTCACATTCACAGGGGTTACGTTCCCAGGTTCCCTGCGAATATGGAAAGCCTGCAAATATCTCTAACCATGGTTAAAAGTTTATTGAGAAATAATGTCATTAAATAATAACATGGACTCCACTTGAATATAAAAGGCAATCAGAGATACACAAAGTGACTTAAAACCAATAACATAGTCACACAGAGTATGGTAAAATAGAGCGCCTTGTAATTTACCTTTATATTGGAGAGGAGACCATGTTATGATTTTAATGTGATTTATCTTTTTTTGTGCAGTTTATATATTCACATACACCAATATTTAGAAGTAGTTGAATAAAAGTTATTTCTCGCTTGAAATGAGAGAAAAATCTTGAGTAAAAACGGTGAAACAAAAACCACAAATGTGAAACCCACGAATGTCAAGGGACGCCTGTAGCAATATTGTAAAGAAACACAAAGATTCAAAGTAACCTCAATATGATTGAAATGTCCTTTCTGAAATTGAAACAATTGCTTGTACGAAATATACAAAGTTGTAAAACCTTGTAAATGTTGATATAATATTTTTTGTATCAATTAACAATGTTGTAATATACTGCAAGGGCAGGGTTTGTAAAATACAAGAGTTCATGTGCAGATACTACTCCAATAACTAAATATGGGTAACCACAAGCTGCCTAACAATCGGAAATCCTAAACGTAATTATCGGGTTGCATCTTACGTGGTTCCCCATTATTGGTTTCCCTGGGTAGCTTCCACCACCCCACTGACTCAATAAAGTGACAAAGTCTAACAAAATGCCTTTTCCTATCATGGCAGTGCCCTCCATAATCCGAAAGAAAAACATAATTGTCCCATAATAGAGGATTGTGTACATTTTACAAGAAGAATTCACCCACACTAACAAAAACGAACAATTTAAAATATTCATGCAGTTGCATTTTTCCCCATTGAATTGACTGTTCTGGTATTACACACCCATGTTTGTACATATTGGTATGTATAGTATGAGGATGGAAGTGGCCTTGTTTGCTTGGTGCTAAAATTGCAGCCAACTTGTAAGTGTTATGTGGAAAACCAAACAAACCTCAGTGTCTTAAGTCACAGCAGAGGTTCTCAGTATTGTAGAATTTCTCATTTCAGTGAATGCTAATATAGAACAATTTAAAATACGTAATTTACCGACTTGCATTGAAGTTTGCTTACTGGTTAGTGAGCCTTTAGAACACACCTTCTAAGGACAGACAGATATCTCCTGCCAATAGATTAAGAGCCACAGGGAGTGATCAGCAATTATCGGCATTGATCTCCAATACCAAAAGATATCTAAAGGTTGATTGACAAGTTCAAATGTAAACCTTCAAGTTAAGTTAAAAATGCAATGTTTTAATAACGTTAACCTCAGTATGCCAGATGGCAAAAACACACAGTCAACTGAAATGCTTCAAATATCACTTTTGCTTCAGACATCCCCAGATCTAAAACTTAAGTAATGGAATTAAAAACATATTTTTTTCTTTGTTGTATCTGAAGGAGGGTATTTACCAAAGTACCCTTGTGTGTTTTCTTTTTTTTCTGCTCAAGTGATACTCCCAAAGAAGAATGATTAGCCAATGATTAGTAATATAGATGTAAGAGTCATACCGGTCGGCCAATGAAATCTACATACTTATACATCTACATACTTATACATATATATATATATATATATATATATATATATATATATATATATATATATATATATAACATATATAGTTGTGAGCATACGAGTTGTTGCTAACGCTTGCGGGCTCGCGTAGCGAGGGCCGCGGGCAAGGGCCTCAATTGCTGGCATGGAGCGTTGAAGGCGCTCCTTGCCAGCAACTGCGACCCTCGCAAACTTTACCTTGGAACACAAACAACACGACACAGCAACTGCGACCCTCGCAAACTTTACGGCGCAACGCAAACAACACCACACAGCAACCGCGACCCTTGCAAACTTGACGTCGCAACACAAACAACATACGAGACACGTTACCACTCATTACAACCTCGCAAAAATCGGCCGCAACTCGCGATCATCAACAAATAAAACACAATAAATACAAACAGCACATACATAAAAAGCTTACCTACAGCAAGAGGGAGCATCCAGGACCTCAAAAAAAGCAACTTACACTTTCATTTAACTCAAAATAAAAGAGTTTAGACACTAAAAAATTCTCTAAGCAAGAGAAAATATGTCCGCCGAACAAAACGAAAACGAGGCTACAGCACTCTAAACACGCAAAACACCACAAGAAACTCGCAAAACACCACAAAAGACCTACGGATATTCCGCTAACACGCATACAACACATTACCCACCATTTTACGCCAATGCGGAAGTACACAACTACGCTAACGGTTTTGTCTCGCGCACGCACACTATTACACTGCACACATTCAGCACGTTTACACAGCAGCTCCACACCACTAATGCTGCAATAACATCAAAACAGATTCGCAGCTCTCCAACACAATGCTTCAAAATACGTAAAGTATTTCGTCATTTATTAATGTATTACATATTTCATTATTACACACCAAACAGCATTAGCTACCTTACAATTTCATTGCTGTCATTTTTTGATGGGCAATTCGCTAGTATATATCTTCCTGTTATATTTTAATGAATATTAAACAGGTTTTACATATTATTTTTTCATTCAGAACACAGCTTTGGCAATGTTTAAAACATGCTCCTTAAAATGCATGAAAAAAAAAATGAATTTAATATCCCTATAACTGAAGGAGTATAGCAACGTGTTTTATAAATGATTACACCCCTGGACCCCTATATGGGCTACAGAAGTATAACTGGTAACTCAGGATTTCAAGTTGGCTCTCATGGAAACCTCTCAAGTCCTTCCCCTTCACCCCCCAAAAACTCCCCAGTGTACAAAGCATCTTCCAACAGCAGATTCTTAGACCTCAATATCCATACCCTAAACTTAATAGCGTTGTTCTAGGATTCTTTCACACTTTTCCTCCAAACTTAACATTTTGGGGTAATCATTTAATGGAATTCCTGATAATACAAAATGGAGCATGAGATCCATTGGACATAGATTCTAAACACTGGTATAGCGCATACATGTGACCTGTAGCAAGTCCTAATGGCTTATGTTCTGAAATTGGGGAAAACTTGGAATGGATGATCTGTAGGGTTTATACGATTAAAGCAGTGTTAATTATAGAAGTCCTGAAAAAAGGTAGATTTAATGTGATAGCCTCTAACGTTCATGTATTTAGGAATAGTCTATAGCAGAATGTATCCACCTTCGTTATTGTGTCTTATCAAATGCCTTATATGACAATTTCATGGATTTAATAAACAACGGTCAAGTCCACTATAAATAATCCACGTGAGAAAACACCATAAAACATTAACACCCCCAAAGACTGAGACCACAATCAGCAAAGAAGTCAGATTCATGTTTTGTGCCCACCACTCTCAACTACCTATTGTATCAAAGACGTAAGAAGGAAGAGCCCTAAATACCTTCTGTGTTAATGTATATACATTTGATAAATATCGGTTGGATGTTCATTGTACGCCTTAAAGAGTGCTGCATAATAAATTAATAAAAAAGAGTGGAAGACATATGCCATAGGACAAGCACTACTTAATAGTGTGCCCAGTGGGATGCTGCCCATTCAGGGTAAAATCTCTCTAGTTTTTGGTCACTTGTGCTATTATACATTATTTCCTGACCAATCTGATTAGGTAGGTGACTCAATATCCACTATTGAAAGCCAGTAATTGCTGAAACCTCTGCCTGTGGGTTACTGGTTCTTTCTTGGCCTGGCATATTAGTTCTAGCCCACCCTTAGGTGCATGCACAGTATTATAAGCTTTGGTAGATTACTCCCCTGTAATGGCACAAGTGAGACTGCACCATTAGTGGGCATAATCCCCAATGCTGGATTACCCATTAGGCCAAATAGGCAGCCGTCTAGGGGTGCTTCCATGCGAGGGGTGCCACATTTAAACACTAAATGGCGCAGTCCATAGACTGGCTACTAGAACAAGAACCTAGAACAAGAGAGTTACAACAGTAAAATGAACTTACACACACAGAACAGGTAAAAATGGGTCTGTGCATACTTTGCGCACCCACTTGCAGGGGCTCCTCCACTTCACTGCCTAGGGGCTCCAAAAGGTAGATCCGGCCCTGATCATCCCACTGAGAACTATTAAGATGTGTATATTTTCATATGTGGGTCTCATTTCTTTGTTTTTGTACATGTTAGTACTTGATATATTAGTAAATAAATACTACATCTGTGTTCACATTTGATTTTTAACTTGTTTTAGACAAACCTTCCTGCTCAGAATTACGAGAAAATCAGTTATTATATATATATATATATATATATATATATATATATATATATATATATATAGGTCCAAGAAAGGCTAACATTGTAAAGCATAGAAGGTTTTATTAACACCTTATTTTTTTTACTTTCTATTAAGTACTTCCTGTTGAATACATACTCCATCCACCCCTGCCAGTTCACCTTTACAGTGAAAATCCATGTATGTTTCTCAGCCAATCACAAGAAGTCATGGAAAAAAATATAATATAATATAATATAATATAATATAATATATATATATATATATATATATAATATATGACCTATGATGGTAGTTTCTGTTTTTTTTATTTGTTTTATAAATCTACATACTGATGTAGATCAAAAAAAATGTTATGTTCTTTTAAGCTGTGATCAGATTTTTTTTTTTTTACAAAACACATGAATATCCCTTTAAATCACTGCTACCGGTGACCTTGGGCAAATCCTCTCTATCTCCCAGTGCTCAGTGACATGAGCACATGTACTGTGTATTCCCTGGCACCATGACATATAGCGTGCCGTTATGCAATAATTAAGCATTACAGACATACTGTATGTACTGTACGCCAACAAACTCAACAACGGTTTTCATTACAGTTTTCAACCATTATTTTGCTGAGGAACCCTTAAATAAATACATAGATACATCTGTATCGGGTCTGAATAGTATATAAATTATTATGTTATTCTATGTTTTTTAGCTTATAGTAAAACAAATCTATATGTGGTGCCATTTGTTCAGGCGATACAGCAAAGGTTACAGTTAATGCATAAGTAAAAAGTACACACATTAATAGAATTACAATTTGCTGTTATTAAAATTTTGAGTGGAGGTGTTAGATAATTGAGCTTGAAAGTTGTGTATTTTAAGCATAAATTGCACTCACTCACAATCACTTCATCTCATGTTATTAATTAGCTCTCAAAGTGGGGAATGATCAGCCACTCGAGCATGTTCAGTGAATAAATAATAGTCACAGATGCTTTTATATGTTATTCTACCGTATACCAACTGGACACGCTCATGTGGCTTATTGCTCCCACCATAAGAAATAATTATAAAGTCAATAGCAAAAAAGTGTATTTTATGCTTAAAATACCATTTTTTCAAGCATGACTAACACTTCCACTCTTTTAATTAATTATAACCAGTTGTAAATACATCTATTTATTTCTGCATTAACTAAGACCTATAATGATGTTTTGGCCATCCTTGTAGTATGCTCATGTGAGGTTCTTCCCTATAGGGGAATTCCACATATCCTGGCTAACACATAGGTGCACACATACTGTGCATTCCCAAATTGTAGTGGCTAATGTTTGCTCTGTAAATATAAAGCAGATGTGAGTTATTTCTATAACTTCAGTTTAAGACCCCCATAATTTCCCTTCAACCAATAAAATAATTTTCCAGTGCACTATACTGCGAGAATTTGTATGGTATAGGCCAGAGTGTGCAACAAAAATAAGGTAATAGGTTGATTGAAAAATGTCCACTGCTACCTCTAGCATTGCAGAGCAGACATGATTAGTGGTATTATGCGTAACACAACTAAAATAAACTCTAATTCATGCCAATGTGTAAAGAATGTGATGCTGATATGTTTTATAAAGGTCGATAAGAGCCATTAAGGCTCATCTGGTCTGCATATTCTGTATACCTAAAATTTTGGCATAGTTTGGTTTCATGATGGCCTTATGTATATCCCAAGCACGAACTACCACTTCAACAACTTATAAAAGTAGTAATCACATCCCAAAACTTTTCACCTTACAACATAATGACTTTTCGTCCATGCATTCCTCCTTTTGTGGAAGATACCATCCTCCTGAGCATTATTAAATCCTATATTTGGAGTCTATTATATTATCCCACTCCCCTTTTTCTTTTAAGCTACACAAACTCAGGTCATGAAGTCTGTCCATTTTTGTCTTTAAGACCATTCAGCATTTTAGTCGCCCTCCTCTAAAATAGTTTTTATTTTGGTAAAATATACACAGAAACAAGGTTTTCTCTATGGACATGGAAACCCACTAATTTAGCTCACTTTACAGGGAGAAATATCCTGTAGCATATATATCTAGTCTCCAAAAAAAAATGTGATCCAGCCCATAAATACCAGTGAATTCTACCCTGAATGGGAGAAATAGCGGTACTTTCCTTATATGAGTACTCCAGCACTGGTGACATCAGTTGTGGTGAGCATCCGCTAGATTGTGCTGCCGATGTCATAGCTTTAGGGTTAGGGGGCTAGGGTAATGGTTTAAGCTTGAGCGCCTCTGACTTGGTGTATGTATGTATGTATGTATGTATGTATGTATGTATATATATATATATATATATATATATATATATATATATATATATATATATATATCTATATATATATATATACACACACACACAGAAATAACCCAGGGAATTTGGTCTCCCTAAGGATCATAGGAGACTCCAGACATGGACTCATTACTCACTGTGCCTTAGGGAATGCAGCTACACCACATTGACAAGGCCCAATCAAGGCCAAAACATCTGTCTGGGCTATGCTTTTTTTTTTTTTTCGTGATACTAAAATCAATTAATGTGATACCAATCAACAACATTAATGGCAATGACATGTTGTTGTCAGTCGTCCCTTTTTGCACCAACTCCTCATCCTTCTTTCTCCAAGGATCAGCAGAAAAGGTTGGTTTTAGTCATATTTATCATACAGTACCGAAAATGGTTTTGAAACTTTAAAGGAGCATAACACATTTTTTGGGGAAAAAAAATATTTTTAATGTAACATTCGTATGTGTTAGAATTGTTTGTTCAGTTAAAAATTGGAATCTAAATATAACAATACCACCCCAATCTATAAATCTGAATTAATTTATGGCTCACTTAGGTTAAAAAAAATTGGATTTGTTAAAGTCATGTCTGAAGTCGGCAAACACTACTAAAGTAACCAGTGAAAATTTTGAGAAAGTAACAGTATATAAAAATGATGAATATGCTATGTGTAACCAACCAACTTCTACACATATATCTGTGTCATGTACAGATGTGAAATATACATTTTTTATTGTTTTTTCTTTTTTTTTTACTTCTTGTGTTAAATAGGCCCTCCTGCAGTGCTATGTGCACAGGGATATAACCCAGTGCTGCCTCTTAAGATATGAGAGGGAGTGAGGGGCTGCAAGGAATCCGTAAAGGTGCCATATTAGCTTCTGGGCCATATATTCAGCATCTCAAGTCTAAAAGCATAACAACTGAGAAATGGAGTTAATTTGTCTACACACAAAAGGTGATATGAACAGGAAACATGTATATATATATATATATATATATATATATATATATATATATATATATATATATATATTGCTGTATACAAATACAGTCTCATAAATCAATGGGTAACCAGTAGACAGCAACCTATGACCCTCAAAAGTCGAATATTAATAAAGAATAAAAAAAAAACTTGTGTGTTTAATAATAATTATGTTTTTTGACACCTATTTTCTGTGAGATGTCAGCAACTTGCTAGATAATTCAGCTCTGATTATTAAAGTAGCCAAAGATCATACTAGGTTTTGTCTACTTAACACATTTATTGACCAAAGATTTGTTAGACACATCAATCAAAAACTGCAACAGCTGATTTATGTTTTCCAATTCATAGTAGTGTGTGAGTTACTCTGTGTATGGGGGGTGACAGCATGCGTGAGCATGATACTACTGACTTCACTGATGACATGGGCAGTCATACACAAGAACATGCTGGAGGCAGGAAGCACACTTCTGCACATGGGTCACAGCTGACTTGATGTCCAATCCCACCAAATAACTGCTATGCTAACTGATGCAGCCTGTGATTGGCAGCTCTGTTACTGTACACAACATTAAAGAATACAATTGAAAGAAAAAATGATGCTAAAAGGTACAGCATGTAACCAACTTATGGGAGATATATAAATGTTGGATTATTTTGTAGTGATTGAAACAGAGATCTGGACTGCATAGAAGGGAAGGCAGGAGGTGGCCAAGCAGTAAACCACATAGCATAAAAATGGAGGATACTGAGCAGGCATCCCATAGCAAAAGGAGAGAGGAGGCTGATTAAATAGCACTGGATGCTAGAGGAGGCAAAGCAGGGGGCAGAATGGGTGAGGTAGAGCTTTGGCCACCCTAGCACCAGTTATGGGGTCTCCCTCTCTGCCTCCTCACACAGCACCGGATGTAGGACAAAGCAGAGCACTCAGACCCTAGTAGAAGGCATAGAGGCATGCCATGGTACTGGATGTGGTAGGGAGCCATGTGCAGAACCACGTAGCACTGGATGCTGGATGAGGCTGAGACCATATAACTCTGGATGTGGAAGGAGGTTGAAAGGGGGAACACAAGGAACTGGATGCTGGAGAAAGCCATGGGAGAATACATAGCACGGGGAAGCAGGGGGCCAAGTGGGAAATAATACATAATACTGGATGCAGGAAGAGGACAATCATGGAATGCTACTGAATATTACAAATAAATAATAATAATAATAATAATAATAATGGGATCAAATAGCACTGTATGCAGCAGGAGGCTGGGCAGTTAACTGCATAAGAATGGGGATAGAGCAGGTCAAGAAATGACCACATAATACAGATGGGAAGCAGTCCAGCAGCTGCAAACTCTTATAAAACCCTCTTCTTCAGTGACTCTGGAACATCTTCCCTTACAATATTGAAACAGGATTAGATATTATAATGCAGGAAATACAAAAGGAAATAATATCTCAATGGATCTTTCCTGTTATGACTAAAACGCAGTTGCAGCAAGGAGCTGGGTCCTTTCCCTCTTCACCCAGCAACAGTGCCGCCGCCAACCGCTATATGGCGCTGACGATTTTCCCACTAGTGCTGCACAATGCATAAGGTGCACAGAAGAAGAAGAGGCCTTGAGCTATGAGAGTCGCGTCCAAGGCCCTTGAGGGCTGAGTGCCTGTGCCGAACATAGTGATGGTCTTGCTGTCGATTTACACCACGTTGGAGGAGGGAATAATTAGGGCCTTCCCTGAAACCGGACGGTGCCATCTAGCGGCTACTCGCTGGCATTACAGTTGTCAGTGCTGGCGATTTCTTTGAACTTAAACAACGGGATAGATCCAGGAGCTGCTAGCTGACGCTTCCGAAATTTTGCACAGTTTGCAAGAGCTGCTGAGATCATATACAATTTACAAGCTTAAACCTTTACCCATACCCTAACCCTTACCCCTAAAGCAATTATATTGGCAGCACCATATAGTGGATGCTCCCCGCCACTGCTGCTGCGACATAATTAGTCTTGCTGTGTGAGTAAGTTGGCCACTATGTATCTTTTAATTTAGATTATTATGTTTCTGATTTGTCAAAAAATAAAAAATAGAGCAGATTGTACCAATATCCATTTTCTCTGATGTGCAGAACAAGGTATACAGTTTATTTTTATATTTCATTGACCTGATTTAAAATATTGCTTTTGTGGAGGCTGACGTTTATTTTTGCATGTTATGAATATATGAAAATTACTTACGATTACTACTTAGAGTTATCGGGTCATGGAACGCGATTCTTTCTTTCATGCATTTGAAAGAACATGTTTTAAACATTACTAATGGTGTGTTTTGCATGAAAAATATTAAACAAAACATGTTTAATTTGAATTGAAACTAACAGGAAGTATACAAAGGTCTGTAGATTTAATTGGCTCAATATTCTATCTATATTAGTAATCATTGGCTGACAGGGGCAAGCCCCAGATCACTTGCACATTTGAATATTTTGTCTGCGTTGAAAGTTTTATTTGAAAAAAGAAAATACACCGTGGTACATTATCAAATAGCTGCTTTCAGATGCAAAAACAAAAAAATGCTTTCAATGTCTCCATAATAAAAAATATATATTTTTTGTGAAAATTCACGCTCTATGAGTGCAAAAATATACAGATTTTGACTGAGATATTAAACAATGCGTAAACATGATTAGAGTTTGGGGCTATCCTGTTTTGTGTGCGCCGCTGTTAGTCGGTGTTGCGCGCCGCCTCCTATGTCGCCATCTAATGTTATAAATGAGGTACTACGCCGGGTAAGTGGTTAGGGGTTTAGAGTTAGGGTTAGAGGTCGAGGAAGTTAAGGTTAGAGGAGGTTAGGGATAGAGGGTGAGGGGGTTAGGGATAGAGGGTGAGGGGGTTAGGGATAGAGGGTTAGGGATAGAAGGTGAGGGGGTTAGGGATAGAGGGTGAGGGAGTTAGGGATAGAGGGTGAGGGAGTTAGGGATAGAGGGTGAGGGAGTTAGGGATAGAGGGTGAGGGAGTTAGGGATAGAGGGTGAGGGAGTTAGGGATAGAGGGTGAGGGAGTTAGGGATAGAGGGTGAGGGAGTTAGGGATAGAGGGTGAGGGAGTTAGGGATAGAGGGTGAGGGAGTTAGGGATAGAGGGTGAGGGAGTTAGGGATAGAATGTGAGGGAGTTAGGGATAGAGGGTGAGGGAGTTAGGGATAGAGGGTGAGGGAGTTAGGGATAGAGGGTGAGGGAGTTAGGGATAGAGGGTGAGGGAGTTAGGGATAGAGGGTGAGGGAGTTAGGGATAGAGGGTGAGGGAGTTAGGGATAGAATGTGAGGGAGTTAGGGATAGAGGGTGAGGGAGTTAGGGATAGAGGGTGAGGGGGTTAGGGATAGAGGGTGAGGGGGGTTAGGGATAGAGGGTGAGGGGGGTTAGGGATAGAGGGTGAGGGGGGTTAGGGATAGAGGGTGAGGGGGTTAGGGATAGAGGGTGAGGGGGTTAGGGATAGAGGGTGAGGGGGTTAGGGATAGAGGGTGTTAGGGATAGAGGGTGAGGGGGTTAGGGATAGAGGGGTTACGGTGTTACACAACATGGAGATGCAAGGGCGCCCAGGTTCCAAAAGTCGTCATTGGAACGCTTCCATAGCGCGCACACAAAACAGGATAGGTTCTAGAGTTTTAATATTGTTTGGAATAAAACATTATATCGGGCAACATTGTATCAGAATGCACAGCTTGTGAAGATATACCCAGTTAAACAAAGGCGCTACAGCAACCTGTGGGCTGGAAACCTTATACCAACCATATCTCAAGATGGTTTCAAACTGGGAAAGCCACACATAGAGATTTGACAGCAGGTAAGAACTAAAAGGCCAATGTAGTCTGCCTATTGTATCTACCTAATTATATATACAGATTAAAAGGATGGCAGATAGGGTGACATTGACAAAGGTGAGCTGGGAATTGTGTCCCAGCCTAAGTATTAGGGTACAACCACAACCCACACACCAGTACCTGATCTATAGGCAGCTGCACAGCATTGCTGAGGGGCAGGAGAAGTGTGGAGCCTGTGGTGCTGGTAGCCATGGCAATCTCTCAGATGAGGAAGATGAAGGAGATGCTGCTGAGGCTTCAGTCCCACTGTGCTGTAGTAGAGGACCTTCAGTCACATCCCCAAGGAGAGACCATCCAATAAATCCTGGTGCAGCCAGAGCCAGGGTGCACACTCACACAACTAAAGCACTACTGGATAGGATGCTCTGCCCCCAAACAGCAGGAAATCCAGCTCTAAGAAACAATAGCAATAAAAATAAAAAAAATATTGTGGTGGCACTTTATAATATCACATTATTTAAGAAAGATGCAACAATGATGTGAATGTACAGTAGCAGCTCATCCAGGCAGGGTGATCACAAAGCCACAGCACTGGAGCCTCCTCCTCCTCCTCACTCTGTTCAATGTACTGAATGCAGAATTAAAGGCAGATACTCAGAGAAGGAGGGAGGGAAGGGACATTGGGCTGGGAAACCTCAAACACAGCCCTATGGAAGCCTGCAAAGCACAATTTTATTGTTGTCATTCTCAAAATCACTGCTTCTCTCAAGTCTCTGATGCAAGATCATCTCAAGGCAGCTGGAAGCAAAGTAGACACAGAGAGCACAGTCTGGGTGTCCCTGCATGGATCAGTGTGTGAATACAGCATTCACAAAATGGGCTGTTTCTTCTATTTGTTATTCTCTGAAAAGCAAAGAAGGGGTTAAATCAATTTAAATAATGCTTTTTAACTCATCTGACTGGGTGTTTTTTCTTATAACCACAGAAAATGCACCAGGGGGCTATTGCAACTCTTTACACCCCTTCACAGCCCCTACCCTAGCTTAGAACACTTGTATTATTATTATTATTATTATTATTATTATTATTATTATTATTATTAGGTCACTAGCATTTACTAAAGAGCCATTTAAACTGCCAATTGCATTAACATCAGTGCTAGTAGGAGCTTCTAACTAAATGAAATTATATTGCAAACCTTGCAATTATGAATAGAGCAGGTTGCTATACATTATTAATAATGCATGGCACTTACTGTATCATGCTTAGCAGTAAGTTGGTGCTATGGAACATATGGGAGGATTCACTAAGCTGTAGCAGAGCTATGATGGGGTGCAAATGGATTCAGTGGCAATTTTTACCATAGGAAATAGAGCACATCAAGGCACAATGCAGTCTCTATTGTGTGTGAATTTACTCATATACACATATACTACAAAATATATATATATCTATATATATCTATATCTATATATATATATATATATATATATATATATATATATATATATATATATATATAGGATCTTTCCTGTTCGTTAGCCGTGTAAACCGAACGAACCTAAGCCTAACACCCTTTACCATAACACACCTCACCCTAACACCTATCTCTAACACCCAACACCCCTCACCCTAACACCTAACCTTAACACCCCTCACCCTAACACCTATCCCTAGCGGCCCTAACTCTAACACCCCTCCCTTTACCCTAACACCCCTCACCCTAACACCTAACCGTAACACCCCTCGCCCTAACAGCGCTCATCCTAACACTAAAACATAAGAAATTGACGGACCCCTGGTCTGCGCCACCTAGTGACCGATGGGCGGCACTGCGCGCGGGTTGCCAACAGGAAAGGTTCTATATATATATATATATATATATATATATATATATATATATATATATAGTAAATAAATAGTACATTTGTGTTCCCATATAAATGTCTAAAATAAGTTGAACATTTTATTTTTTGCCCAGGATGCCGAAAAATACAGTATTGCACTGCATTCTGGGAGCCTGGACATGTAAATGAGCAAACAAAGACTTCGCTCTTGTAATCCAATACCATTTTAAACATGGCTCCTTTTAAGCATATGCCTGCTGTATTACACAGCTTTAAACAAGTCCCAGGATGGATTATGCTTTTTATATATATATATATATATATATATATATATATATATATATATATACATACTGTGTTATATATATGCACAGCATTTAAATGTTTTCTATAAGTATAATGCACATCTATCAATCCACTCCCACCAACTATGAGAAATATCCTCTGTGGTTCCTTGAAAATCTGCCCAGCTCCTACATTATATTTTGTCCATCCCTTTGATATAAACAGATACAGAAAGAGAGGACAGAGAGATGTCTATATAGATTGTTTCATTGTGAAACTACATGCATATGTTCCAGCTAATTAGTAAGAATATTATAACCTTAGCAAATGTAAAGTGAATTATATACTATACTGTTACTGTATTTTACAGTGATTATGTCTACTTTATATATTTACTTACCATATGTTGATTTTATTTAATATAAGTAGAACATACAAATGTCACCTGCATTTGTATGGTTAAATAAGAATGTAAAAAACATTTTGTTTAGCATTAAGTGAGCAGGACATGGTGCAGAGGGCCATGGCTGTCATTGTCGGAGCAGAATAGAGACCACAGAGACCTGTCTTTGCACTATGTAAATCAGGAGGCAGCGAGGTGTCCCAGCCCTGCCTGCCACCAACGCATTGCTCCTGGCAACCACTTCACTCTTTTTCCCGGCACTTGTGCACAATGACAGCACAGCTATGACTTGTATCACAATGACGGCTAAATGTAGCTCTCTAATCTCTGATCGCTGAGTGCATGGCAGGACATATTAATCTCTTCTCTCCAGAGCCACACAGACAGGTCCCAGGCCACTGCAGCTTAATGGCCACTGCACTAGGCCCGGGAAGACAACACTGCGTGTGATTTAGAAATTTTATATATATATACAGATATATACATTTATATAGGAACTACGAAAACAAGATGGTTGTTTAGGAGCACAAATATAGCTTAGAGCCGTGGCTCTTAACCTTTTTGTTCTCTGGACCAACTGGTTACTTTCCAATGCTCATGGACACCAACTCACCTGAACATTTTAACATGGTTATATGTGATATTTACTTTTGCGACCAACTTCCTCACCCTCTAACCCTAACTTCCTAACCCTCTAACCCTAACTGATTTGTATACAGTACATTTTAACTGCAGATAGGTTCATCATTAATCTATCTATAACTGTGACTAATGGTAGTGGTATGTTTAAAATGATAGGCTCTCCTCGTCCCTCTTTGACCCGGAAGAGCAGCAGATATATATTCTCAGGGACCAGCACCAGTCCTAAGAGAAGCACTGGAGAAGAGCGTTATGATAGAAACACTCAAATGTATAAAGTAATTAAATACATTTCAGGATGGATTTATCTTCTAGAAAACAAAGAAAGCAAAACACATAATTTGAAGTTGGAGTTGGACCATGGAAAAAGTAGAGGTAATGTGCAACAGAAATGGTAGTAAGGTGCAAGGATCAGCATTGAAGTGGAAGTGATGTTGGGATAAGCATAACACAATCTTCAGGCTTAACTAAGCCACAATTTTAGATACAATGGGCAGACTAGATGGATTTTGAATTATTCTTACAATCTGCTGTCTTTTTCATTGCTAGACGGCATTGCTTCTAGATTTCTCTGCACCATTTCAAAAGCTCCTCTAGTTCCTTGTTTATATCTTTCATGGCTCCTTCAACCCCTCTTCTTCATTATCTCCAAAACCCTGCTGTCTAACACTAACTCATCATGCTTTTCAACTACCAGTGGTGCTTCGTCTCATTTTCCATCTGAATGGGCAAAGGAAGAAGGTTCTCTTAGTATAGGCTACCCAAGATATGGCATCATTATGCATGAGGTTTATTAAGGATATGGAAGCTTAAGAAATAAATCTGTAGCAGAAATTGTTCTGTCTGCACCCGCAGTGTCTCATCCTCTGTGTAATTCTATGGAGCAGTTTTTTTTCAGGTAAGAGAGATTATTTCTAGTAAACAGTGCATAGGACAATAGAGGATCAGGAGATACTTCACTAATGAGAGAGTGAGCTAAATAACCCATCAACTGAAATACTGCAAGTTTATTCTCTGACAGATAGAAAACACAATCAATTAAATTCATCATATATATATAGTTATCAGTGTCCGGAACGCTTACGATGGTGGTCACGCTTTGCGAGCCTCGAGAAGCAAGGAAAGCCGTTGACCACACAGGGCTGAGGCTGCAATGAGCGCCAAAGGCGCTTATTGCACTGCGAGCCTTGTGAAGCGAGGCGAGCAGTTGAGGCACGCGGGACTTACGACCCGCACGACTTAGGACCAAAACCCGTACATGCACTGTGCGCCTCGCAAAATTACGACTTAACTGCTGAACCACAAAACTGAAAAGACATGAAAAAAACAACAAATGTGCCTCAAATTAACTTACACACTCACACACACCACAGTGGGAGAGGCAGGGAGCCTGTGAGTCAGGTTGCAAGTTAATTTGATGCATATTTGCCTTTTTTCACGATCGAAAATCGCCTAAGCAAGAAAAAAAATGTCTGCCGGGAAAAACGCAAAACAACGAAAATGAGGCCCAAGGACGTAAAACTAGCCGAAGGATGTAAGATTAACCCGAAGGACGTGAAAAATAGCCCTAAGCAGTAACACTTAACGAAAGCCAGTAACACTTAATCCAAGCCATTAACATTTAACACAAGGCAGTAACACTTAACCCAATCCACTAACACTTAACCCAAGGCAGTAACATTCAAGTGCGAGGCCTATAAACTACACAGGAGGAGAGGCTTGTAAAGAGCATCGAAGGCGCTTATTGCAAGCAACGCGATGAGCGCCGAAGGTGCTCAGAGGGCCTATAGTCTCCCATTGCTACACTTACAATTTTACTCCCTTCATTTTTGACAGGCAATTTCCTAGTGCTATATACTGTGTATACAGTGGTGTAGGAGCCAGAATAATTCTGGGGGGATACAGCTCATTGTATACACAGGCCGTAAAATAGCGTATTTATACATACATACAAACAGAGAGACATCTGGGGGGAATTTGTCCCCCTCACCCCCAGTTCCTACACCCATATGTGTATTAATACATTGTATACATAAATAAATATTGATTGCATATACAGAGTATTATTGCATCTAAAGGGTTACAGAAGAGTTATGCGTATAATGGAAAATTCCTTCCACTGCTAGGGTAATATGTACATATCTACGCAAGCGTTATATAAAATTGATTTTTAAACACACTCGTGTCTCCAATTAATGCATTTACTGATAGTTTACAGCAGTATGTATTGATTTTTATAAATGCATCAGGCATCCATAATGTAACATCTTACTGCTAAACATTAAGCTTTAGTGGTGCTTTGAAAGCTGTTAAATATACATCACTGAATCACACAGGAGTAAGCAAACAGGGCAGGGAAGCTGCTTGTTATCTCTTTGACCTGTATCATATGGCTTTATAAGTTAAGGTCAAAGGCGCCACCTGCTGGACATTATTAGTGTAATTAATCCTTGGTGCCCAGTTCATAAGCCAGTTCATATTTTACACCCCTTCACCAACCCAGTTACTACTCCTTTTTTTATTTATTTATTTTATTTAGTAAATCTTAAGTGTATATATGCCTATGTAAGTATGCAGTAAGTCAGAAAGTGCCAGGTAACCCTACAGACAGAATAGTGTATGCATATAGACATTGCTATGCATATTCCATGGCATTGAATTGGCAGCTTCAGACAGTATGCTGCCCCCTGAATGATGTTCTGCCCTCATGGGACTTGGTTGGAACATAGCCATGGATGAATTCATGATAATCAAATCTGCAAAATTAGTACTGCAAAAGTAAAAAAGCATGGTTGGGAGATCTAGGCACTTAACAACTATAGACTATAATGTCTGAACACAAACTTCATTTTGAAGCTAAAATGTAAATACGGTATTGATGAAGTCTCTTCTATTTGAGGTAGCAACTTGTATCCAACAGACTAATTTACAGCAAAGTATAATTACTCGGCAATGACGTTCACTGACTCTATCTGCACCCCTTTATAGATAAGGAGAGACCACCTAGATAGAGAAACGTGATTTTGACTACACAGCTTCACACATGAAACTAAATGTTATCCCATGGCATAATAGTGACACTAACATCTATTCAGGACAGCATATCCACAACATTGAAATCATACCAATGGATTTCATTGTAGACAATCTAATTTACCCTATCACAAGTCATCACTGTCCATCATAAACCCCAATGGTTCAATATCACAATTACCTAATGTCTCCAGGTCCAGGCACTGCCGTACTATATTATTGCAATGATCCCATCCACCTTTTATACAATTGCCCCTTGCTGCTTTTTGTCCCTCTTAATGTAATTGCATTAACACTGGGCCCTCAATACACAACTATCTCAAAAATCATCGATTTCGGTATTTGACGCATCTTGATGAGCAAAAAATCTTTTGTCCCTTAACGCTTCCTTGGGTCTCATCATGATTGCTAAAACCAATTTACATTACTCCTTATGGTAGTTTCGTCACTCATCGTGACTTCTGGAACTAATTAACAATGAGTACCTAAGGGTCCAACGCATAAAATGTAGTCACATTGTAAATACTCTGTAATAATAATAATAATTCACAAGATCAATAGACAGATATAATGTCGGAAATGTCAGATGTATACAGTACAATATAGTGTTTAACAAATATGTCAAAATACAAGAGAGTAAGAGGCAACAAATATAAAAGTATCTATAATGTCATCAGTATGGAGTGTCATGTAAAAGTCTTATAGGGACACGTGTTTAAAACATAACTTTTATTATTTGTGTTAAATTGAATGTGATAAAAAATATCCAAAAGACGATTAAAACATTAAATTATAATTATCACTGGAGCTAAAACACTGTTGGAGTTCAATTTAGCACAAATTAATAATAGTAGTTTCCAGATAAGATTATACCTTGTAATAAACTCCTAAAAATGCAATTTTAGTATCTAACCTAAATTTATAGGCCGGAGCCAGTCCAGACAGAAATAAGTGATTTTTTAAACTTAAAACAAAGGCATAATCTGTGTAATAAAAAAAGAACATAATCATCACATATATAGTTGTCATCAGTGTGGGTTGTCAAAAGTTGTTGCTAACGCTTTGCGAGGGCCGCAGTTGCTCGCAATGAGCGCCGAAGGGGGGCGCATTTGCGGAGGTGGAGGCTCCTACCGCGATTGCAACATTTACGGACTTAGGACAAGGCTCATTCAATTGCAATTTTGCCAATTGAAGAGGGCTCTATATAAGCACATAACATATTTTTTGACGGAAGTTTTTAGTTAGTGAAGACCTTGATTTTGGATAGAAGTTCAGTAACTAAAAAGTTCTGTATAAAAAATATGTTATGTGCTTATATAGAGCCCTATTCAATTGGCCAACTCACAATTGAATGAGGCTCATAGCATCCGCAAATACAAGCCGCGGGACTTAGAAAAGAAAATATTACGACCTCGCAATAATACGACATTAGCGGCCGAAACCAGCGCACATGAAAACACTAAAACCACAAAAAATGCACACAACAAACACATAAAAAGCTTACCCACAGCAAGGGGGGGCACCCAGCACCGCTAAAAGTGAAGTTACAACTCAATGTAAGTAGAAATTAAAGAGTTTAGACACCCAAAAATCCCCTAAGCGAAAGAAAAAATGGCCGCCGAAAAAACGAAAACGAGGCTACAGGACCCTAAACACGCAAAACACCACGAAACACATACAGATCTTTAAAAAAAGCCGTATGAGGTCCAAGAACAAGGATGCAAAATCAGCCACAGCCGCATAATATACACATTAGGCGCCATTTTAGAACACTAACTTACACCATGCGGAAGTACACAGCTACCCTAATGGATTTTACTCGCGCACGCACACTATTTATACTACACACTGCACACCTTGCTGACACTTGCACAGCAGCTCCACAACACTGAAAACACACATTGTATGCTGCGGCAACATCAAAACAGATTGTCAGCTCTTCAACACAATGCTTCCTGCATATATTACTTCCAAATAGGAAAAGTATATTCCTTTATAAATGTATTATTTATTTCATTACCATACACCAAACAGCATTAGATCACTTACAATTTCATTGTCGTCATTTTTTGACGGGCAATATTCTAGTTATTACATAAATATCTAATGTTGCAACTATATCCTTGCTGCTTCCTGCCTTGTTCCCCAGTAACAATCAGAGAACTGAATTATTTCTATCTGGACCAGCTCTGGTCTATAATTTCAGATCAGAAGCTGATATTGTTTATCTAGGTCTTATTCCAAGGTACAATCAATTTACCTGACCAATTATCTCCACCAGCTTACTATTCCTAATTATTCCTCTTGATTTATCTATCTGTCCCAGTGTTTCCTCTTCCTTCCTTTCTTCTTCCTTATTATTTCTTGCCTTTTTCTCAGACTATCCTACTCATTTTCTCCTTATCATGTCCCCAACAACTTAACCATCTCACCTTACTTCCTCTCCTCCCCTCTTCTTTGCTCCCATGAGCTTCTCTCCTTCCTCCAGTCAGTATCTCCTCCATCAGTTCATAAGCATATTCATCTCCTATCAATCTGCTTATTTTGCTGGCAGCTGGAGATATATCTCCTAACCCATGCCCCACAATAATTACCACCGTTTTATAAACTATGCTCAATCCCCAGGGCAACAAACCCCCCATAACTTAATTCCCATCACCTGTCACAAACCTTCCATTTTGCCCTTCTCATGTGCCCTCTGGAATGAAAGACCTATTTGCAACTAACTCACTTTCATCCATGACCTGTTTATTTCTAACTCCCTCAATCTATTGGCTATAACTGAAACCTGGCTTACTTCTTCAGACGCTTCTCGGCCTTTTGGCTAAGACCAAGTGTAGTACCTCCTCTGAAATAGCTGCTCTGCCACACCAGTTATGAAGAGGGGGGAAACGTTGGTCTGGCCAGGGGCAGAGTAGAAATCCATGCTTCGTGGCTTAGGGGAGTTTCCTTCCTGCTCCCCCATAACATGCATATTTTCTTTTGAGCACTCCACGGGCCCCCCAGCCAGGACCTTATGGTTCGTGGGGGGTACCTTTATTTTTGTTTTTGCCCCCAGCCTACGGGTTGGGGGGCACTTCACTGTGCACCTTGGGCCAGAGAGACTTGTGAGAGAAGTCTGGTGAGGTGGGTGAGAGCTGCCTCATCAGACCGTGGCACCATCACAGGACTGTTTTTTTTGGCACCCAACTTTTTGCACTGTTTTTTTGGTTTCGGCACAGTACACGATTTGGGCACTACAATCTCCACTACCCAGTGGAGCTGGGGGGTCTCGCTAGCCCTTGAGGGCGGGGCCTTATGGCCGGGTACCCCTTGGAAGGACCTGGGGGAGAAAGGTGAGAGCTTCTCCCCCGGACATCTGAGCCAGGGTGGACTGGTGAGAGCAGTCCCCTTGGCGAAGAAAATTTTGCCACATCGGAGGGCTCCGGTCTGAAGATGATGGAAAGGTCCCCCTCATTCCTAGGGTGAGGGGGATGAAGAGGATCTTCCTGGATTCCAGACAGGAGCCCAGAAGATCAAAGGGGTCCTCAAGCCCTCAAGACTGGGGGACCTGAAATGGCTTCACTGGGGTTATACCACAGTCAAGCACTTGTTTTTGCAGTAGCGCACGGTCACATGTACATGGCCCCAAAGCATTTAAAAAAAAAAATAATAATTCCCTATGGAGGACCTTAATGGACATTTCCATCACACTATAATTTAAGGAACCCCTAAAGATATTGGACCATGATGTTTCCAACTTCTTAGGTTCTAGGTCTCTTTCCCACTCCCATATATATATAACTTTATTTTTCTCTGAGGGAATGTTAAAAGTGTCATAGAATTTGCCTATCATTCCCTTAGTCAGAGGGGTCTCTGCACAAATCTTTGAGAACCTAGTATGTTGGGGCATACCTGTTGAGCAAATCATTGTGGAAACAAACAGCCTTATTAAATTGCAATTCGGTAAATTTAAAAGGGCTCTATTTAAGCACACAGCATTTTTTTTTACATAAGTTTTTAGTTAGTGAAGACCTTGCTTTTGGATAGAAGTTCACTAACTAAAAACTTCTGTAAAAAAATATGCTATGTTCTTAATTAGAGCCCTTTTAAATTTACCAAATCGCAATTTAATAAGGCTGAAAGTGTCTCAAACTGCAATAGTTGTAATGCTGATAGATAGGAAGGTCACATTTATCCCTTAATTCCTCAAATGTGAGTATTCAACCTTCCTTTACCCCCAAACCCAACCTATCTAGTTTGTTTAATCTACACCAATGTTGAATATACGGGGGGGCTTGTGGATGTGTAAATATTTAAGCTTTGGGGAAAAGCGTAGAATGGTGATGTGCCCAGATCACACACGATATTGTGTGTTTAACCATTGGGTTTGGCAAGTTTCTTAACAAGGCTGGTGGGGTAGCTAACCACGCTGATGTGTCCCTTGAAAACAGGCGAAAGCACCAATTCTCAATGAACATCCATGCGTGATGAGAAGATAATGAGTGTGCTAAGGGGACAAATGCTAGTTGTGATGCCCTATAGTAGAGTTTGAAGTTAGGGCATGATAATCCCCCTTCAGTTTTGTGCCTATACATGATTGATTTGTGGAATCTGGCAGAGCCACCTTGCCAAATAAAACAAAAAACTAACCTTTCAAAACTTGACAATTCTCTCATGTTAATAGAAATACGTAGTGTTCTAAAAAGGTTGTCAGCCTGGGTAAGATATTCATCTTCATTGTATTAATCCTGCCCAACCAGGAAATGTGAGCTTTAGACAAACTAATCAGATCTTTTTTAAATAAGCTATATAAAGGGTTATAATTTGCATTATATAAGTCTGTTATTTTGGTTGTTAAATTTATCCCCAAGTATTTAATGTGTTTCGTGGTCCATAGGAATTTATATGATCCTGTTAAAATATCAGTTGCTGTCATATCTAAAGCAAGAGCTTCTGATTTTTCTATGTTAATATTTAATCCAGAAATTACTCAAAAATTTTCCAAAATTTGCATCAGAGCTGGGACTGACCCAGATAGAACACAATAGATCATCTGCAAATAGTGAGACTTTAAACTGTTGAAGCCCTATCTGGATACCTTTAATATCTGATGTTGCTCTTATCATCTGTGCGAGCGGCTTTATGGCCAGGACAAAAAGAAGCGGGGACAGAGGGCAGCCCTGTCTTGTTCCGCTCTGGATGTAAAGAACTGGCCTAACACGGCCTAGAATTTTTACATTTGCTTTAGGAGCATTATAATACGTTCGCATCAGATTAATAAATCTTCCTTTAAAGCCAAATTTTGCAAGCGATGCTAAAAGATAGGGCCAGTCGAATGCTTTCTCCACATCCAATGCGAGCAAACAGGCCGAAAGTTTGTTATGTCTCACATGATGCATTAGATTCAAAGTCTTGCGTATATTATCCCCCGCCTGCCTTCCCGGTATGAACCCCACTTGATCATTATGAATTAGGGATGGGAGAAAGTCTGCAATCCTGTCGGACATAATTTTGGCCAGAAATTTAATATTGCAGTTCAATAGTGAATTTGGCCTATAGTTTTTTTCCTTAAAGCGGGTCCCTATCTGCTTTTGGAAAGACAACAATCTCAGGAAGATTTAGATCTGGGGAAGCTGCTGCCCATCCATTATTGCCTTGTAAAGAGTTGTAAGATGGAGGGCTAGTTGATTCACACATTTTTTGTAGTATAAATTTGTGAACCCATCCCGGCCTGGAGCCTTGCCAGCTTTAGAGCTAAGAATTGTGTCTTGGACCTGATCTAAAGTAATTGCCTTATTTAAATGTGTCAGATTCTCCTCCTTCAAGTTTGGAAGATCTAAACCTGTGTATTCCATGATAATCCATGTTTTTTGATGACGCATACAGTTTTTCATAAAATGCAAAAAAATATCTCTTGTATTTTAGATGAGTTAGACGTAATTTCCCCCGGGTGAATTTTAGTTGATAAACCCTCGATTGTGATTGGTTAGATTTGAGCTTCTTAACTAAAAGCAGGTCTGGCTTATTTGCCTTGTGGTAAAATTTATGCTGAGTCCAACAAAGAGCTTTTTACGTTTTTTCTGAAAGAATAATATCTATTTCCGCTCTTATCTTATCTATCCTGATCCTATTTGAGGGGGTGGGGTGCTGTTGGTTATCCATCTCCAACCTCTTCAATTCTGAAGTAAGATTAGCTTTTTGCAATTTACGCTTTTTCTTATATTCTGAAGCTAGTTTTATACAGGCGCCCCTAATGTATGCTTTATGGGCTGCCCACACCCATCCTATCCCTGTGTCCTGTTCAAGATTAATATCAAAATACAGCTGCAATTCTTGTGAGAGTCGATCCCTCATTTTTGAGTTGACCAGCAACATTTCATATATATGCCAGGAATATGGGGGTTCATTTTCTCTCTGTAAATCTAGCACTGTTTTCACAATTGAGTGGTCCAACTGAATGAGGATGAATCCAGAAAGATGTTATCTATCCTCGAGTATGAGTCATAAGGTTAGGAATAAAACAAATATTCCCGGTCCTTAGGGTGTTGCTCCCTCCAGGTGTCTATAAAATGTAAAGTGGCAAGGTGGCTCTTGATATGTTTTAGTTTGTTTGAGAACTGAAACGATTTACCTCCTTTTGACCTATCAAGTTCCGGGTCTAAAATTAGGTTAAGGTCGCCCCCAAGATAATTTTGCTGCACTCACGTTGTTCCAGAGTTTTGAGGAGACTCAAGAATATATTGTGGGGATTTTTGGTTGGAGCATAAATAGAGACTAAGGTTAGCTTGGTTTCTAGGATTTTCCTGTCAATATAATAACCTTTGGATCTATCTTTTTCTCTTCTATGGTAAATGGGAAGTCCTTGTGTAAAAGTATTGCCGCCCCTTCCCTTGGCCTTTGGCATATAAAGTTGGGTAATGTTTACGTAGAAATGTTGGGATCCTATTACGCACAAAGTGGGTTTCCTGCATGAAAATGACAAATGGGAGCTGATCTCTATATGTGATAAATGCCTTGCATCTCTTGTGTAGGGAGTTAAAACCCTTAACATTATGTGTCACTAAGACAAACTCTGAGTCATTCATTGGAATAGGGCCCATAATTATTATAACTTACTGCGACCTGAACAATAGAAAGAGCCATGCATAGAGACCTGATGACCGATGAGGAGGGCCATCCTAGGAAGACCCATGAAGACGGCAAACCCTCTGCCTGATATTTTATAAGCCTGAAAAAGAAGTGCAGTTTAATGACCTGATGACATTGAAAACAGAAAAACAACATAAAATGTGTAACACAATTTAAAACATTCTGGCCTATCCTCACAAGTAAACTTAACACATGTAAGTGCCTAGGGGGTAAAGGATCCATGTCCTTTACGGAATGACCCCTAGAATGAGGAAGACTATAAAAAGTAATATAGCATTAGTTAACAGAACTCTAAATAATCTTAACAGCTACATAGCCCTGGGACCCTAGCCCCCCACAAGAAGGAATCACTTATTATTACTATAACCAAGGGTAAAAGTAGTTATTGGTCCTTGAGGTAGTTCAACAAACTCCATCACTGAATGGTACAACGACCCACATGGAAGACCTCTCCTCTCTTTCCGTGTCCCATATCGAGAAGGCCAGCTTCAAATCTTGCCAATTTCACACCCTGAAACTGTTATTGATTTGTTACGGCAAATGTGAAAGGTCTTCAGTCGCCCATCTCTCTGCACTTCAACAGTGTAGATGCAGCCAGGTTTCTATTTAGGCCTCTAGATGCATATAATAGTTTGTCCCTTACTTGGTTGCCTTAGGAAGGGAACTTTAATATCTTTTGGGGCGTTGGGGTTTGCAGTTGCTCCTAGTGCTCTGTGCGATCTTTCTAACACTACCTAGGTATCTGGGGTATCAGGCATGATGGTCTTTATGACAGATGTCAGTTATGGTATAAAGTCAGTTATAGCTTGCGGGACTCCCCTAAAACTAACGTTATATCACCAGGACCTATTTTTCTAAGTCTTCAACTTAAGGGCTGCAATTTTCTGAGCATTAGTATCTATGTCTAATCTATCCTGGGCCTGTGTTTCCACAAACTCATCCATTGTTGTTTCTAACAGATGTGTCCTTTGGCCTAGGTCATGAATATCCTTTTGAAGAACATTTACGGCTTGGAAAAGCTGAGTTTTAAGAATGGATTCAAACCAAGCTTTGGAGTCCTGGGAAATATTAGTGTCTTTAAGCTTGCCTTGAGATATTGGATGTTCCTGATATAGATTCAGGAGGAGTAGAGCGTCTAGCAGTTGTTGAGGAAACATTTTCCGATATACTGCAGGTCCCCTCATTTTTCTTTGTTTTGCCCATAATGAGGGATGTGTACAGATGTGCTAATATCAGCTAAAGATGTCACCCAGTGCGGAAATATTGAATAGCGTTCAGGGAATTGCTGTGTACCTTTACCCTAGAGTTCTGTATAGCTCACATTAGCATAATAGGATTATCTATTCAAAAAGCTCTCCTTGCAGGGCCTGCGCCCCCTGGCCAGGGCCTTTTCAAGATTTGTGTTCCATTTGAGGGAGGGATGGGTGGATTGAGAAGCTCACAGGTCTCTTGTCTAACATTGGACCTTATTGTGAGCACAACCAAGGGTTTCTCAAAATTATGAGTGTATCTGGGTTATTCCATTGCTGGCATACAGGTCATAGGCCTCTACCCCTTCAAATGAGCTTACTGAAAATTACTGTAGTATCAGGGCGGACAATTCCTGAATAACAATATTTAGACTTTAATTCAAAGAGTGCCTTACTAGCTCCTTTCTTATTGGCCTTATTCTGTCTTTTTTTGTAATTATATACTATGTGGCAAAGATAGTGTTATCCTGTGGTATATTATGCTGTTAGCTCAAATAATGTATGTATGAGCTGTATAAAAGTCACCACTGGGTGGGCGTATTGCTGTATTCTACCCCAGTGTTTACAGAGAGTTTAGTATTATTCACAAACTCCCCCGGGTGTGTCCACAAACCATAAAATGGCCCCTTGTTTTTATCAGGAACCCCACCCTATAAGTGGAACTGCGTTAATAATAGCCCCTGTTTTACTGGCTACCTCTCCAAATATCCCTAAGGCAGAAGATTTGAAGCAATAAAATAAAACATACAATTGATTGCCCACTTGTATAACCTAGTAGGCAGGATATTGGAAATCAATCCTGGAAGCACCCCCTGAGTTTTATAGCTGAAAAATCATTGCTTTTTAGGGGATATTCTATTTCTAGCTCAACTGGTTTGTACATGTAATACACAGAGAGTGTTGCTTAGTTCAGTCCAAGAGCTTACAGTGTGTTCAGTGTTGTTTACATACTCCCAAGGGTGAGGCAGCAATTAATAAAATGGCCTATTGATTTTGTGAGGAGCCCCACCTTTGTGATTTCACAGTCCAGCCATATGCTTATTAGTCTGTGACCCTTTCCCATTAGCAGTGAGTTTATTATGAGAAATCCCACTCCATATAGCCACTAGTTGTAAATATGTGAGGGATCTGACTAAAGGCTCTCCACACAGTCCATAGTTAGTGGGTTAAGTACTTCTAATGGGCCCAGGGGATCCCCTGCTAAAGAACTACCCTAGCTTGGGTTCTATGCCCTGAATGGGTATACCCCTCTGCCTGGCCTCTCTTTGATACTTGCTGTGATCTTTGCAGCTACAGTTCTTTCCCTTTGTGCTTGACCCTGCTCTGGGATAGCACAAAAAAAGAAGGGTGATGTCTTCACTGTTGCTCCCCAGGCTATATTGGGCCCTCGCCTGCTCCTTAGATCCTCTTTGAGGTCTCTTCCATCCCAACACCCTGGGGTCGCTGCCTCGGTTCCAGTGTTTACTGGGCTGTCCTCCGTTGTCCTCTGGCAGGTTTCGGACGCGAGCGGCGTCTGCACCCCTCTGTGCTTGTCACCTGCTCCTCCGCCAGGGCACACTGTGCTGCGAAGGCTGTGCTGTGCTCCCAAGCCATGCTGCTCCTAGGTGTATTCCAGCGGAACTGAGCCTGATCCTCAGCTCCTCATCCACTTGGATCACCTCCGTGGGTCCAGTTTAGCTTGTTCTCCTAGTTTGTGGGAAGCATGCCTTACCGGGGGAAAGTATAGGCAGGGCCAGGTAAGATGGTGGCCTGGTCCAGACCTCGACCACAAAACTGGTAGGGATCGCAATATCGCTTGGCTCTCTTTTTCCCTTTCAATCGTCGCTGCCACTGCGTCTGTGCGTCCTCAGGACCTTCTGTATGTGTTAGTTATTCAGTTTTAGCCAGGATTTATTCCAATAAAGGCTATTTTTCTCATAGCATGCTGTGGAGCTGAATTCACATGCAACCGCTCCCTTGTACCTTCATTGTGCTCCTTTAACCACTCCCGGTCAATTCTGGCTATATAACATGTTGTATTGTCCTGCTGGGAGATCTCTTCCACTCCAGTCCACATTTATGGTTGTACTTGATCTGCAAGGATGGCTAGATAACCCAATCAGTTGAGAGTGCCTTCCAGAGGTATAAATGGACCAAGACAATGACAAGAAAACATTGCATGGTATACCCATGACAGCGATCTTTGATATGTTTGCAGAATGCCTATATACCTAATATACCCACAAAGCCAGCTTACAAATCATGCTGTATTTCATTGGCTAAGTGCTACTGACATCAAAAAGAACGTGGTGGTCATAATAATGTGGGTCAACCCTGTATATATATATATATATATATATATATATATAAACTTGTGTTTGGATCCCTCTCTTGTGGTGAGCGGTAGCTGAGGTTGTGGCTGAAGCTTTGTAAATCTAGACCGCTTGGAGGGACAAATAGTCTTGGTAAGGAAAAAGCTTTTCCTTGGACGTGGGCAAGGACGCATGTTTCCTCTAGGGAAAGGTAGTGACTATGTTGTAGGAGTCAGAGGTGGTAATAACTAAGTCGAGTGAAAGGTGGGTCAAAAAGTGTCTATGGTCCTAATGCTATGTGAGAGCTACATGGGTTGTCCAAATGTGAGTTGAAGAGCGTCTATGGTCATGATTCGGGAAAGCGACTTGGTTTACCCAAATTTGATGGAATGTGAGAGTGTTTAGAGTGAGGGGCTATAGAGAAAATTAGCCTAGTGAGTGATCGAGCGTAAAACTTGGATAACGATGTGCACCAGGAGACTGAAGCCGCTGAGCTGCAGTGTAGGTCTTGATGAGAGCTAAAACTGGCAATGGTGGACTTGATGAGAGCCAAAAAGACAAAGGGGAGACAGTGGAGAGACAGCGTTAATCAGACCGATTAATTAGAGATGACAGAGGGTGGGGGAGGAGGTGGGGTACTCCAATGTAGAGGGGATCAGGTAGGATGCCTGTGAGCACCAGGGGAGATATCAGCTGGAGGTTGAAAAAGCATGAACATCAAGGGAGAGGGGATCAGGCTGGATACCGATGAAAACCATGACAGCGGGAGGCCGAGGAGGTGGGCACCAAGGGAGAGAGGATTTGCCTTAATGCCCATGAGAGCCAGAAAATACCAATTAGGGCTTGATGAGATCCAAAAAGATTAGTGCTGGCCTTTGGTCAAGAACTCGACGTCCATTTCCACATGATGGTCAGCCTAGCGTACCAGTCCTTTGCTGCCAAAGGAAGAGCAGCCCTACAACAATTAAATTACCAATTGAACTGGTCCAACCTAGATCACCATCTGTTCTGCCGCCACTTCGACAAATACGCTCTCTGGTCTGCCAGCATTGCCAGTCCCCTCTTCAGAATTCTACTTTTTGTCTGAACATCAACCCAATAGATCTCCTGCCAAACCCAGTTCCTACAGTTTCACTTCTGGATATCACCTCATCTTCTCGCCCAACCAAAGATCACTTAGGTCATGCCATTTTGATTTTTGCTGGAAGTAATGGCTTTCTTCTGGCCACTCTGCCATACAGCCCAACTGTATGGAGCGTATGGCTTATTGTCGTCCTATGTACAGATACTCCAGTCTCTGCTGTGGAACTCTGCAGCTCCTCTAGGGGTAACTTAAGTCTCTGTGCTGCCTCTTTGATTAATGCCCTCCTTGCCCGGTCCATGAGTTTTGGTGGGCAGCTGTCTTCGCAGGTTTGCTGTTGTGCCATATACTTTCCATTTGGTTATGATAGATTTGATGGTGCTCCTTGGGATCATCAAATATTTGGATATTTTTTATAACCTTACCCTGACTTGTACTTCTCAACAACATTGTCCCTTACTTGTTTGGAGAGTTGCTTGGTCTTCATGGCAGTGTTTGATTAGTGGTGCCTCTTTTTTAAGTGTTGCAGCCTCCGGAGCCTTTCAAAAAAAGTGTGTATATGTAATGGCAGATCATGTGACACTTAGTTTGCACACAGATGGACATCATTTCACTAATTATGTGACTTCTGAAGGTAATTGGCTTCATAACAAAGGGGTGGATACGTATACACACATGCCAATTTTCTGTTTTCTATTTCTAAAAGATAGTTTTATGTATATATTTTTCTCATTTCACTTCACCAACTTGTACTATTGTGTTCTGATCCATCACATCAAATTCAGATTAACAAAACTTTGAACTTAAGGCTGTAATTTTGCAAGGCACTGTATATATATATATATATATATATATATATATATATATATATATTGTATCTACACCTCGTCTCATACCTCGCCACAGTATTTCTAGAAGGGTTTTACACAGGGGTGTTAGCATTACCCCAGATTTCTTACCCTTGCGATATTCTCCTAACTGCAGTGCGGCAATTCACTGCATCACCCTTCCCGATATGGAGTCTCAATCTCTTGGGAATCGCCACCAGAAAATACTTTAACAGCTCCCCACAACATCCCATTAAGCCCATTAATTCTCTTATTCCAGCTCAAGAATTTACACTAAGGTGGGTGACGCTATTACAACCATCCTCCAAATAGACCTAGAAGTTAACTCTCCAAAGCGGGCATCTGGCGACCTTTCTAGCAGCTCTTGTAGCAGCTTGGCACTTACACAGAGTCAAATGGGGCAGCTTCTACTATTTTGCCTGTAGGCTCAAGTTTGGCCCCAGAAATAGCCCCAGGTGATTCATTACCTCAATGATTTACTTTTTATCGAACCAACTCACTCATGGTCCTTCCTGTGACCTCGAATTTCTTGGCATCATACTTGCCACCACTAGAATTGAATCCAGACTCCATCTACACAAACTTCAACTTTATAAGAGTACATGCGAAACCTCTCCATTTCCAAGACAAGAATCATCAAGGACCTCTAATGTTTGTTGGGCCATCTCAACTATGCTTCAAATATCCTCCCTCAAGGACGTCACTTTATAAGCAACTTCTTCTTAGACCTCAAGAGTCCAGAAGAGAATCACTCTATCATCACCCTAAGAGATTATTCCATTCTAGATTTAGCTCTCTGTAAAACCTTCGTGAGTCAAGGAACGGCTCCCAAACACCTATCTTTCACCTCTGACACCCATTTTAAACTAATATTCTCCAAAGTAATACCACTAACTGGCCATCAAAAACCATTGTCAACTCCAATCCTCATCACATGATCCCTACACTAACTGCAGCTAAAGCATGACAATTTTAAATGGAAAGGCATGCCAAGGCACAAACTGTGCAATAACAGACTGATGCCCCCAGCCTTGTAATATAGGCTTATTGTGCCAGGGGAAAGGGACCCACTGAGATGGGTTAACATGGGGGATATTGTGATTTGTGTGTTATTTCTTGGTATGCCTGTTTAAAATTGTCTGGGTGCCACTGGGCCCATACTGTGGTACCCATGTTTATAGTTGGGGTGTGCGTAGGAATATGATGGGAGTGATGGGATGTATGTCTGTATTGTGCTTTGGGGGGGGGGGGGGGCGTGCACTTACAAGGGAAATATTGTATATGCCCAATATTTCATAGTAATGGACTAGTCCCTTATTAACAAGATTAGGGAGATAATTGACCCCTAGGAGTCACATGACACCTCTATCTCGCTCTATTATCACAAGCCTCAGCCTGGTGTCTATATGCCTATTGTATGTAATTGCCCCCTACCAAGAATATAGCTGTGGAAAGGGGAAACAAATGGCAGGCAGGGGTGATAACATGAGCTAACCATGGATGAACATTTGAATTGATTGGTCTGTTGTTGGAATGTGGTATACATATGTCTGATGGTTTCAGTAATAAAGTTGTTCTACTGGTTCACATAATTAAAGTGTGAATTTCGTTATTGATGCTGGGAAGTCTATTTGCTGGAGTAAGTTATTTTCAGAACTTAGAAAAATCCTTGTGCTACACAAGACCACAGACATCTCTCAGTCTAACCTAAGGGCTGAAAGTTCTTCCTGCTGTACAGTGGTAAAACGAACCGGTCACACCTGTGGGGAGAAGTTTGGGCAACAGGCTCTTATCATACCCCATTCAACATACAGGTTGTGACAGAAATATATCCCTATCTTATACATCACGTAACACCACGCTCGATGGACTCGCTCCAACCACTCGCCAGACCTACAACCGAGAGTGGCAACTTTTTAAATAATTCCTGACCAATTACCACCTCTCTACCCCTTTCACACAACCCATTTTCTTGGCCTTCGCGGCCCATTGTCATTCACAACTTCATTTAGATGATACTACGATTAAAACCTACAGTATCTCACAGTAATTCACAGCTAATTGAAGTATCCTTTCTTACTGTATCCAACCAACTAAACTAGGCCTTGTTAAATGGTCCCCGCCTCCTCATCCGTCTAGGCTTCTTATCACTGGTGAATTTTTCAAACAACAAATTTCTTCTCTTTCTCACAATTTCCTTACTATCTGAACCGCCACTGCCTTTTACGGCTAATTATAAATAAATTAGTTTACCATTTCACAGACCCAATCTCGATACATCATGAAACAGGACCTTACCTCACCTCTGACACCTATACTCTATTTACCTCTGTTTACTAGCCACCAAGACCAGTCTTTTTCCAGTTACCATAACCTACTATGATCATTCTTCAAGACTCTATCCAACAGCTCTGTCCACCCCCTTCTATCCATATCAAGTAAACCCCTTTCTACCACCACTTTTATCCACTACATTGTCTCATCCTCTGTAAAATAGGACTCAATCCTTTTCACTACTCTGGTCATTCTTTTCACAGCTGTGCTGCCTCCTCTGCCTCTAAGAACCACAGCCCTGTTCATATAATTAAAGCCATGAGCAGATGAGAAACCAATTGTTGCTACACTCATTACACTCCCAATTCCAAAGCCGAAATTCACAAGGCCTGTATGAAACTAAATCATTAAATTATTAGTTTTTGGCCCTCTAAGCAGGTATAAACAGGTGTAGCTACCCAGCCACACATCCACGAGGTAGAGGGGACCGATCACAAATATATATTTATATACTTATTTATATTTAATACCTCATACACACACACACACACACATATATATATTTATATAGATTAATATGTACTAAATTACTATATATATATATATATATATATATATATATATAGTAATTTAGTGATTATTAATCTATATATATATACTGTATATATATATATATATATATATATATATATATATATATTTATTTATATTTTAATAATAAGTATTGCAGTATATCATGATACCTTTTGTATTGGACAAACGCCTTATATATATTAGTGAGCTTTCGAGAGATTTAACCTCTCTTTATAAGGCTGCGTCACTCTTCAATATATATATATATATATATATATATATATATATATATATATGTGTATATTTATATATATATATTTATATATATATATATATATATATATATATATTTATATATATATTTAAATTTAAAATGTGTGTATGAGGCAATAAAAGCACACCATTTGCAGTTCTTCTCTGATTTCACTGTACCTGCAGTTTATTTTCTGGTACAGATTGTTCTTCTATTGCTGTGCCCACTGATGTGCACCTGCAATCATACTCCCTGCCAGTGCCAGGGCAGTGTCATATACTACATTTTCATAACTGCAAAACAGCACAAATTTAGCAAGAAAACGTCACTAGGATTCTCAGAGGCTAATAAGGGGGCCATGATATTGGGAAGGTGAAAATAAAAGAGACATTGTTTGAAACTTGAATATGGGTCAGCATCACCTGGGCATGGCACATGGAAATTAATTAGGTGCACCTGGTAGTTAGAAATACTCTTCCTGCTGATGTTCCTGATGAGAATTGAAGGGCGACTGCAGATATTTAATAAAGAGATATACATATAACTTTAAAAGATCAAACTCATCTGCTGCTGGTTTCTACTCTATGTAAGTTTAGTAGGGACAAGTGGCTTTATCAAGCAAGCAGTGATACATTTTGACATAAAATGTTGTATCAACAAAATGCTTTCCATTGGCAGGATAATTTTTGTGTTAAAGTGGTTTACCTTGGCAACAAGTTTTTTTTTTTTTTCTGTGGGACAGCCATGAATGATTGTTAGGCTTCTTAACTAGTCAGATTTTTCTTTAAATCCTTTAGAATTGATTCTCAGCCAACCCCCTTTTCTCCTGATGACCTTATCAAGGTGAAGAGAAATGGCTCAATAAATAATTGAATAAGAATTTTGTTAATGATCTAGTCATAATTTAAACAACTAGCTCCTGGCATTGCAATGGTCATTTAAAGGACCACTACACAATAAAAAAAAGAATTGTATGAACATGTGTTGTTTATTCAAATGACCCTTAGGGATTAGTCTCTCTAAGGGTGATAGGGATCTTCATACGTGGGAGTACAGCTGCACCTTACTGAAATGTAATCTGGGGTTTGCTGTTTCTCCTGTTCGGGTAGATTTGCCTGATATTTCGGGGCTGGGTCACTCTATTAGGTGAGACCAGACTGATATACTACAGAATATTTCTTTCTGGGAAGGGCACAAGTGAGCTATAAGAGGCTGCTCTCAGAGTGGGTTATCATGTCCAAAGAACTAACCTATTAAGGTTAGTTTGTTCTCTGATTGAGCACCTCTATTTTTTGTTTTTTTGTTTGTTCTTTAAGAACATAATGTAGCTGGAAAAAATAATACGCTTGTTTATTAATTAGTAAAAAGTTATAGTTTGATGCTTCTGCAGGACCATGGAGTGGTCCATGACACATTAGTGAACTCTGTGTATGTGAGAGAGGTGTTTACATTTCTGGAGAGGTAGGGTTGAAAATGTTGTGGTCTAGGGCTAGCTAGATAGATACATATAATCTTCTAGGATATGCTGAGTGAAACGGGTAAGTATAATGGCCCCCATGATAGGATGGGGATTACAACTTTTTTTCTAGAATAAATATGATTCCCCCTTTTAACATTTTAAAGTCCCTTAGAGCAAACTATTGCTGATATGTGGTCTCTAGATATCTAGCTTTTTTTATAGTAGTTGGTATAAATAGATAAATAGATAATTGATAGGAAGCTTACATAGTTAACTCTCAAATTGCATCTGGACAGAGGATTCTAGCTAGGTAAATAAGGTTATTGTGAACTTCATGTATGCACAATACAAGTTGTTTAGCATCAAGACAAGAATAAACACATACAGAGTAAAGGACATTCTGAAAGGCTTGAAAGAAGGAGAAAAGTAGGATAGCTATAAGTAAAGGCAGACATTGAGATAAATCTTCCATTTCCGGCTATATAGGTGGCTTCAGTGTGTGTGGAAGGCCAAACTTCCTCAGAAAGTTATGGATACGCCCTCTGTGGTAATTAAGAAGGTGTAAAGGGTAATCCAAATTCATCAGGATAGAAGTACAGTATTTGCAGGGTTGAAGAATCTAGAGTTTGACTTGTGATCTGGAGAGTCATAGAGTTGTATTTCAATAGTTTTTCCCTGAGGGCTCTCTTTGGTTGTGTAAGAACGCAACCTCATGTATTAGGTCCATGAAGAGGTATTTTTCTGGAGTGTTAGATAGAAAGGCTAAGCAATACAGCACATGTGCATGTCGTTTTTGTTACTCCTCCAGGGAGTAGATTATTGTAAGTTGTTTTTCCTTGCTTTGTTGGAGATGTTCTCCAAAGCACCCTCTACAACCTGCTTCATTTAAAGTCAGAGACTACAACTGTGTTGGTTATTGTTAATTTTAGGGAGACTTTGTATTCTTCTCTAGTTCTTTCTTAAAGAAGTTATTCATCTATTGAAGCCAATTTTCAAAGTTGTGCTTTATGATCAGGCCATTTAGTTGATTTGATGCTATACTAAAGTTCTTAAAGTCTTGCATTCCACTTGTAGAGGCTTGAATATGGGGATTAACCTCATTAGTTCTTGTAAGCTATGGCATTATTGTGGTGTATACAACTTTGCATTGGTGGTGGGTGCGCACAATGGTAAGCAATTGAGGTGCATCGGTTGACTTTAAATTGGGAATGATGTGAACTTAGTTGCAAGGATTTCACCTATTTGGTTGAAAGGCAAACTAGTAGAGCTTTTTTTTTTTTTGTGGACAAATTAATTCTCTCTCAAACAGTCAGAAGTTCCAAGACTATGTTCTTCACTGCCATTATGCCATTCTGAGGCTCGTTGACTTGTACCAATGGATCTACTTCTGCAGTTGGTGCTTTTTCTATGCATCATCATGAAGTATATGAGTGGGAAGACTCTTTAATAAGTCATGTGAGTAGTAACCATACTGCAGTGTGGTTGTGGCTGTATAGTTGTCTACCGGGATTAGTTCTTTGAGAGCCTTGAATACCTTGATGGAACCTCTGCTTGTAGTTGTGAACGTTGTATAATTAATAATTCATTGACAGTTTATATAATTGGTTTATGTCCTTTTACAAAATAATTAGAGTTAGTTAGTGCAGGATGCTTCTGAGTAAAGTCCCCCTATTCGGTTCTTTTCGTTTACAGTTTTTTGATAGGGTTAACCCTGTGCAGAACACACATGCAGCACTTGCTGAAACTATGATTGCTGTTGAGTTACCACCATTATTTGTTTTCCTATTTGTTTTTCTCTTTTTATTTGCTTTTTTGTATGTTTTTTCCATTTCTTTGATCAGGACTGGACCTTGCTGGGGAGGTTTTTGCTGGTTAGTACAGTACATGAACGTGGCACTTTTACCCACAACATGCTGCTGTTCTTGGTGAGACGCCACTGGTGTCCAGGTGTTCCAGATGTGGTGAGGACAAGCCAATGATATCACTGATGTAAGGCCTTTCGCTGTGTGCATACAAATAATAACTATAAGCAATTATTCACAGCAACATTGCTATCTTATACCGCCACTAAACTTATCTTGTCTGAAACAACTCATTGAGCAAATTACATATTTGTCTCTGCCTTTTTATAACTGACTGTTTATCTTTACTAAGTAGGAAGGATACTTGGAATTTTAAACTAACAGCTAAAAAGAGGAAGTCTTAATGGAGTTGTCATAAGTGGTCATTTAAGAACACCTGGCCTTGATTGGCCTGCATACATATATTTGCTAACATGTATTATAGTGGGGTAGAGACTTAACCATGGCCTTTATAATACTCATATTCATTATAGTAAACAGAACTTAAGGAGCCACTTTAATAATGTTTAAGTAGTAAAGATCAGTATAAACAATTTCGGAGAAAACATACCCTGAAAACTGCTGTTTTCTCCCGATCTTTAGATCACCTTTAAAAATTATAATAAAAATTATGTTAATTGCACTGACCTGCAAATGATGGTACGAGTGTTTTAGTATTATGATGCAAGTCACATTATACGGAAAAAAAATGAATGAGAACCTTTGTGCAAAATTATCCTTTGTTTGTTTATTTGAATTAAATAAATATACCTTGTGTAACTTTACCTGTAAATAAGCATGTGAAACAATTCAGAAGCAATAACTGTAAAATATAAATGCCATTTCTACATTTTCAAAACACTATCCAGCTCTATTTTTTATTTAATTTCAGGATGACACCTGCATTCATTATTTATGTTTCTTTACAAATGTTGTAGTGATACAGATTCTTGCTTACAGTTTATGCAGGCGGCCATGTTGTTCCTTTTAAATAATACTAATTAAAAGTATAATCCATTGTGAGAAGAAGAATGATAGGCTTAGAGACATTTTCTTCTTGGACATTTTTTTCTGAAGAAAACAGTGAAGATGTTACTAGATTATGTATCTAAATGTCCCATGTGAAACCATGGGAAGGTAGTCAGTCATATGTCCTGTACAGCCCCAGGCATTGTTGCCTCATACATTATTGAGTAAAACCCACAGTAAAAATGTGGGATAAGCATAGAAATGCATAGCAGTCAGATTAAATCAAGGTAATGGATGTAATGTGATAGATGATTGGAAAAGAGCAGAAATACACAGAGGCAATAAGAGCAATGCAATAAGAATAAAATGGCTTGTGGGCAGTACCTGAATTTCTGATGGGGGAGAACCTCAGGTCATCATCCCAACTGCAGCAGGTAATAGTTACAAATTAGTACATGTGTGTAAGACAACAACCAATATAGCTAATATTCAGGCAGGGCTCACCGGATGGTGAGCCAAAAACTAGGGAGACATATCCAACAACTAGAACGTGGTGACAAGTCACAGCAAGCAACAACCCTATCAGGACTAATGCAAAAAAGCGGGATTGGGATGAGGGCATTTTTCTGGTCAATACTGAGGCATAATACCTTGCTGGAGATAACCAAGTGCTATGGTTCCATAAGTAGGTTTTGATAAAGAGATGGTACTGCTGCAATATTGTACATGTCTTAGTTAAAATGTTTGCTCTCATTAATCATAGGCACATATTATAAATGATTGAGGATGGTGCATGCTTTTTTTTTTCAGATAAACTGAAGCTGGATGCAGGTCTGTTTCTTATTTCAGAACCTAACCACTAAAAAATAGGTGAACCTCTTATAAACATAGAAGTGACCTTTGTGAAAGAATTAAAACCTAACTTTTATTTCCAATATTAAAATATCTGTTATAAACAATCCATAATGCCTGTATCTGCATTAGCAGTGCTCATGACTGTCCTTTAGTAATCTTATGGCCTTATTCAATTGAGCAATTGTTGGTTACTGAACGCCTTAATGTAGCACGTAAACTAATTTGCTATTCAATTGGCGTTTTTTTATCAAACAATCTGCGGGTTACAGGCTGAAAATCCCTGCAGTTGTCAAAATCGTAACTCCGACCCAGCTAGGCTTTTGATCTTTCAAGCTCAGAAATGTTACAATCGCAAACCGATATTCAATTGCTACAAGCCCTCCAATGTTTTCACACTTAATGTGAAATCGCTGTCAATCATATTTCAGCCAATCAGAAGGCGCAAATGTGCAAGCCAATCAAAATGGGATACACCCCTGTATCCCATTCTGATTGGCTGATGTAACTTTCAATCATATTTCATCCAATCAGAAGGCTCTATTGCTTTCAGCCAATCATAATGGGATACACCCCTATTGGGTGTATCCCATTCTTATGGGCCTCATGCACCTGCACCTTCTGATTGGCTGATGTAACTGTCAATCAGATTGTAGCCAATCAGAAGGCGCAGATGCTTGGAGCCAATCAGAATGGGATACACCCCACAGGGCTGAAATATGATTGACCATTTTTTTATATTTTGACCGGAGCATGCGCGAGAACCATCATTTGCGGTGGGGGTCTCCTCAAGGGAGGAACTCTGTAAGATTTTTTTTTTTTTTAGAATGTCTGTTTTTTTTTGGAGGTGCCTGCAACGACTTAAGAAGACCAGGGTATCGCTGGATGGGCATTTTGGACAGGTAAGTGGCCTATTAGGCCTTATTCTTTTTATTTTAAGTGTGACTGGACCTGGGACATTTTTGGAGGGCCCTGTCTGAGATGAAGAACAGAAGACCCGCATTGCTTGGGGGCCATTTTGGCAAGGTAAGTGGTCTAATGTACCCTTTCTTTTAGTGCTGGGTGTAGGTATTTTTTTTTTATAGTGATGTGTTTAAATTATGTTGTAATTGTATTATTTTAAGTGAGTAGCTTCATTTAATTTTTAGTAAGTAGTGGTGTGTTTTTATTTTATTTAGTGTTGCTTTTTTATTTTATGTAATGTTCATTTTTTATTTTATGTAATATAGGTTTTGTTATTTTTGGCAATTAGACTTTTTTTAATGTTATGTGATTAGTGGGGTGCTAGGGATTTTATTAGTAGGTTAGGTAGGTAGTGTAGGGGTTAATAGGGTAGGGTAGGGTAGAGGGGTAATTAGTTAGAGGGGGTTCATTTAGATTTATTGGTTTATTGGGGTGGTTAATAGTGTAGTGTAGGATAGTGCTTGGACTTAGTGTCATGAGGGTCCAGGAGGTTGGAATCATTGATGTCATGATGGCGATCTCTGTTTCCATTAGTTGTTTCGATAGCGGGTGTTACAGGCTTCATGTTCAGGCCCATAGATGCTACTTCCGACAGTATGGCTGACGATTCTTGCGAAGGTAGACTAACTTGCGGGCTTGGCCAATTGAATAGCAGAGTAAAAGTAGAGCTACTCGAGTATGCATCTCAATAGTAGGAAATCAGGTTTTTGCGCTCGAATAACAGCCCTGAATTGAATGAGGCCCCAAGTGCAAAAAAACTTAAATTCCTCAAGGAACTTTACATAGGAACTTAATAAAAAAAACACTGCATTATTTATTAAAAATAAATAAAGGGATAGCAAAAAAACTAAATAGTGAAGTATATAATTACTAATACATACAAAACAAACCACTACTTTGTGTAAAATCTTGTGAAAATTAAATTATGTTTTCTCAAAAAAGAGAGAAAAATAAATATATATATGTGATTACTTCTGAAGAAAAAAAAATGTATCCGTGATGGAAAAAGAAAGGCCTCTCCAAGCGTCTATAAAGAACACTATGGCATAAACCACAAAAATGTATTATAATAAAAAATAGAAATATTGAGAAAAAAGAAACTATATAACTTATTAACTGGTTTTAACAGAGAAGGAAACTGCAACCTTCTCCAATAACGTTACTAAGAAAACTTTATGGACAAGCACAACCAGAGACTTAACGATATGGCACCTAAAGATGAGCCTATCAGAAGGTGCCTTACTGAGGAAGAGCGTAGGGCATGTACAAGTAGTACCCGATCTAATGAAGTGGTTGGACCAAAGTCGAAAGGACACCCAGATGCGGATGTGTCTGGAGGGGAAGGAAAGTCTGCTGCTGCAAAGAACAATTTAGCATAGGAACCTGGAGTTTTAGCACTGTGAGTTAAGGAAAACCAGACGTGATCAAGAATGAGATAACAAGGTTAAACAGTGATATCCTGGGAATTAGTCAACTTAAATGGACTGGAATGGGCCTTTTCACGTCAGACAACCATCCAATATTCTACTGTGGCCAGGAATCCTGCATAAGAAATGGAGTAGTCCTCATAGTCAATCAAAGGGAGGGCAAAGCAGTGCTCGGTTACAGCCCAGTAAATGACAATATTATTTAAATTCTAATTCAATACAAGCCATTTAAAATCCCAGTGATCCAAGTCTATGCTCCAACCATGGATTCTGAAGAGGCTGAAGTTGTCCAGTTCTACAAAGATATTCAACACATCATAGATATAACACCAAGAAAAGATATTACTATTAGCATAGGAGATTAGAATGCTAAAGGGAACCAAATGATGCCTGGAATAACTGGCAAATTTGGCCTTGGAGTACAAAATGAAGCATGTCAGAGATTAGTACGATTCTGTAAAGATAATTCTATGGTAGTAGCAAACATACTCTTTCAACAGCCTGGGAGGTAAAGAATAGATTTAAGGGACTAGACATGGAAGATAGAATGCCTGAAGAACTTTGGATCGGAGTTTGCAACAATATCCAAGAAATAGCAATAAAGAATATCCCTTAAAGAAAGAATGTAAGAAGGCAAACTTAACTTTACATTTATTGGTATTAAATCTCATCTGCCATTTAGTCGACCATTTCTCTAATTTATGCAAATCCCTTTGAAAGGGAAAGTACATCATTATCTGATTTAAATAGCTTGCACTACTTAGTGTCAACAGCATAAATGGAGACAATACTTCCCAATCCTACTTCTAAGTCATTAATAAATTTGTTACCATTTACAACAAACCTTTGCATCCTGTATTTTAGCCAGCTCTCAATCCATGAGCAGATATTTACTGCAATTCCTGTATCCCTCAGTTTGCTTAATAGTCTCCCATGTGGCACTGTATCAAAAGCCTGTGCAAAATCCAAAAAGGCTACATCCACTGAGTTTCCTTGATCCAAGTTCCTACTAATGAAATATATAGAAACTAATTAGGTTTGTTTGACATGACCTATCCCCGATAAGTTCAGGTTGATTCCTACTTATAATCTTGTTTAAATAGACATATTCTTGTATACTATCCCTTATTAACCCTTCTAAAAGCTTTCCCACTACAGAAGTGAGACATAGAGGTCTATAATTTCCTGGATTTGTTCTTGCACTCTTCTTAAATATAGTTATCACCTCTTCTTTTCTCCAGTCATGGTATAGATCCTGTGTTGAGTGAATCTTGAAAAATTAGACATAATGGTTTTGCTATTACAGAGCCCAGTTCCCTCAGTACCCTTTGATGTATTCCACCAGGACCTGGGGCTATATTTACATTCATTTTTCCCAACCTCTTTTTGATTTCTTCCTGTGTTAACCCATTATTTGGTGAAAGTAGTGTAGTCCTTGTGTATACAGAAGGAAATAACCTATTTAGCTCATCTGCTTTTTCCTGGTCACATTTCACATTGTAATGTCCCTATAGCTTCCTTCCTGGCCTTCGTCCATTAATATATTTAAAAATATTTTAGAGTTAGTCTTACTCTCCTTTGCAACTAACCTTTCATTTTCTATTTTAGCTAGTCTAATAGTGCTTTTGCAACCCTTGTTGACTTCTTTGTAGTTGCGTAATGCAGTCTCTTTCTCCTCTTTTTTGTATAATTTAAATGCCTGTTTTTTTACTCCTCATCTTCATTTAAATCTGCCCTTTTAAATTTGAGAGTTTTGTTGCCCCCCTTTTGTTTTGTTTTTTAATTCAATCTGAAATGAGACTCTGTTGTGATCACTGTTTCCCAAAGATTGCCCTATTTCAACATTTGATACCATATCAATATTATTTGTGATGACTAAATCCAAGATAGCTTCATTTCTAGTAGGTTCTTCTATAACCTGGGCCAGATAATGATCTCTGAGTGTACTTAAGAACCTGCTCCCCTTAGCTGAACTGCTGGTCTTCTTCATCCAGTTTATTTCAAGGTATTTCAAATCTCCCATTATTAGAACTTGCCCATGCTTAGCTGCATTTGAAATCTGTAACAATCATTGCAGTTCCACGCCTTCAATTATATTTGGGGGTTTATAGCATACTCCTACTAATAATATTTCGGAATTTGCTGCTCCGCTATTTAACTCTACCCACAAACATTCAATATTATCACTAGTACCAGAATAAATATCTTCTCTGACTATAGGCTTAAATTCAGGCTTAACATACAGACAAATCCCTCCTCCCCTTTTACCATTGCCCCTATCTTTCCTAAATAGGGGCAATGGTAAATAACCATCCAGATTAACAATCCAGTCATGAGATTCATCCCACCATGTTTCAGCAATGCCTATTAAATCCCATTCACCCTGTCTACCATTCTAATAATTATTCATTAACTTTAACTTGTATTTTTAATGCGCTAGCATATTCTGCAGCGTTATACAGGGGATAATAAGAAAAAAAAATCAATATTAACAAGCTGCAAAGGAAATGATGGAGGGCCCTGTTTTGAGCTTAGAATCTTATGTAGCAAGTGCTTTTTCCGAAAGCACCCCACATGATTGGAAACTCGCCACTTACAATCTAAAGGGAGTAGTAGAGGCTGAAACCTGGATAAGAGAAGCAGATAATGAATAGCTGGGTCACAAAGGAAATTAGAGTTGATCAGGTAGGAAGGTGTGATAAGTCAGATTTTCAAATAATAGAAGGGGTAAGGGAACTGGTAGAGGTGGTTCTAGTATGTTGACTGCTCCAAGTGGTCAGAAAATATAGCCTGCAAATGGGAAAGTCAGGTTAGATGCCAAGCATGATATGCTGAAGGGGGATGGTCATTTAAAGGCATAGCATGGTTAATGGAAGGTAGGTTCGATTTAAACAAAGCATCGGGATACATTAAAATGGATCATTTATACACAGCTTAAGTAAATTACAGAAAAAAGTTTGGTTAGATTCTCCAATTTGAGCCTCAAGATAGACAACATGTACACAGCTCTCACAGAGGTATGGACCCTGGAACAGCTGTTCCAGCAGTTCATACATGTGACATGATGCACACTGAGTGAGGTTGTCACTGGACTGAATTATTAATTACAGTGGGGGGGGGATTGTATAAAACACTACAATGTGCTCCCCTTTTCATTGAACACCCTCCTTTTATTTAAACTCCTACACTTATACTAGAACTACACCTATACTAGAAGTGTTCGCAAGCACACAAGTTTGCTCCTTCCCCTGTTTATATTAGGTTCTTACTACTCACCTGTCCACTAATCACTGCACAAGTACCCAAACACACTTTACTGTTCAGGAGAAATCGCAGAATAGAGGCAACAAAAAATAATGAAGAGCCCGTAGGCCACCCCAGGGGCAACTTGACTTGGCAGGACCGGGTATGGATAGGAGGTGGCTAGCTGGGGGAGGTGGAGCCATTTATAGGTCTTATGGTGCCATTTTCCACCTTTCTGTACTTTCCTTTCTGTTTTTGTTTTCTCTTCTTTGCTCTTCTCCGCCTTTTTTCCTCACCTGGTAGCTGTCATCGGATGCTGATCCTGGAGCTGCGGGCAGGATGCCAGTGGCAGACGGCCTCTGGTGTCACGCAGCCACGGTCTCGGACAGTCCCTGGGACTGGGCGTAGATCAGCAGCTGGGGATGCCAGCAGGCGTCCCCCAAGGCAGAGGGCGCCGGTAAGCGGAGCAGCAGTCCCTTTGCGGTCCCCCGGGGATGATGGGATTAACAGTCTTTCACTGCGGGCATGCCAGACAGTGTGGGGAGTGCGCTGCCTGCAGGGAAACTTCATGGCTCTGCAAACTGTCAGTGACAGTTCACACTCTTAGCAAATCACTGATAGGTAACCCCCCCCCCCCTCCTCTTTCCTTTGTTTTCACCAGCTCTTGGCCTTTAGGGCCACAAGTACTGTTAGGGTAAATGTGAGTTTTGTAACAAAATGTATGTAGGTACCCCTCTAATCAAACCTCCATTTATAGTATCATATGTTTAATTATATAGTAGCATTGAGTACATAGGGTGGTATTGGAATGCATGTTGGGTAACTTTATGATTGCCCTGGTGCAGTTTCATCGGGGTCAGGGGGCTTACCCATATGGGTAATTTAGTGGGTTTATGGAAAAGTGTAAATGTCCCTAATTATTTCTCCGGCCTTCTTTTATCTAGCCTTCCCATGTCCAGGCTGTTGTAGAGTTGCCAGCATAGGAGGCAGTAAGTAGGTGCTGCTTTGGGAGGTCATCCTGCAGGGAGAGGTTACAACTCACTCCCAAGCTGTCTAGGAGGGGGTTAACCCCAACTTATCTATGGATCTGGCCATCGGGGACATATGTTTCTATAATTGGGAATGCAAATATTCTGGTTCTATCATAGTTTAGATTATTATGTAGTATTATACATGATAGTGGTATAATAAAATGCATTAGGGTACTGCGGCAAATGCAACACATTTAAGGTTCACTTAACACATTTAAGGTCCAGGGGAACCAAGGGGTCATTGACGCCACACTGCAGCTAGCAGGGTTGGTACTGGAATAGTACTTTGAATGGGAGACCACCTAGGAATACCAGGAGCTATATGCTGTGGGCCCACGGTAGAACACACTGGCAATTCACTCTAGTGTATTTGCCACAATTTCTCAGTGCATCAGGTCTATGGGTTACGTAGGGTTAGACACTAATGCATGATGCACAAGCAGACATGGCAGGTTTTATACATTCCTTTAAGCCTGGGACTGGGAACGCTCAAAGAGTGCATGCCCAGGTTTGTGCGATGCCCTGGCCTCATTACATTTAGCCCGTAGCAGCATAGTGTGACCCGTGATGACGGCGGGCTCCTAATTTGTCCTTGTCCTTGTATATTGTCCAGGTTCGCAAGCACGTAAACCATTTCTGAGACGCAAGCACTTAAACCATTCTTGCACCGTTGGACTAGCGGCCTGTGCGTGTTCTTTTAGTCTATTTCGTAGTTACGGGTTTTGACAGAACCATATATAAGAGATTGTCAGAGTTTCATCTCTGATAATGTCAAAGTCTTACAGGTTTTTTAATGGCGGGGTGCTATCAGTTTTGTATCGCGAGGCTCGCAATGAGCGCCGAAGGATCTGGGAACACCAACAAAATTAATGTCGCAAACAAACACCATTACCTGCCTTACAATCTTATTGCCGTCATTTTTTTACGGCAAGCTGCTAGTTCTATAATATAATATATTCATAAAGCCGTGTATATTATATTCTTGTCCATATGAGTTACATTATATGTATTAACTCATTTTGTGTCGGGATCGGTATATCAAGGAAATTCTAAAGTATATCCATTTTGTATGGCAGTTGTGCTATTGATTTTAATACATATCACCACTCCCCTTTCCTGTTTTGTACAGTAGGGTGTTTATATTTGCATTTTCAGGCTATGTTTTCGGTATAGTTTTTCTCTGTGAAGGAAATTATGTGTCTGCCTGTCTTTCAGCTTGGATTGGTGTCCGTAGTGCCTTGCCATAACACAGTGCCAGTGTACAACTTGCTGACTGGGGGAGTACATATGAGTTATTATTAAAGTGTATGTGGTGTATCTTAATACAATGGCACCATGTACAGCGCTTGTTAGTAGCTTGCTTTACAGATTTTCAACATTACCGCCCTAGTGGAGTTGCCTGGCGTATGGGGCCATAAGCCCATATATTCAGGTTGGGTTTACCCGGGCTGTCTAAAGGGTTAGTTGATGGAGGCAGAGAGGCCTTAGGAGTTTGGGGACCAATTCCTCCCTATAGGGCCCTTCTTCACCGACGGTGCACTAGTCTTGTGTTTTGGGGTGCTATTTCTTTCTGATTATACTTATACAACCTTCTACTCTATGGTCTTGGGGCTGGGTCTAAGGTCGGTTTGACAATACCAAGGATATCAGAGGTGTTGGCGTCAGGTATTATTAGAAATAGGTGCTATAGGCTACCGATGTGATATGCAGACGAATGTTTTATATGTATATGTAATTTTGTTTCTCTCGTTCTCTGCACAGTTCTACCCTAGTTATGGTATTGGAACTGGTGTTTTTTTTCTGTTGGGAGGCTTTGTACCGCTTTTAGTAGATTTTCAAATACAGTTGTGGTTCGGCTCGAATGGGTCCACTTTTGTCCTACTGCAGAGGGTCCAGCTTAGTGGTATCCTATCTTCGGTTCTTGTTTTTTGTTAGTCCTGGTATGTTCTCCTCAGTGGTTTTAGTAGCTACGGGTATGCATCGGTGGTGGTCAATTTTCTTCTTCTCTTCGCACTAGCAGGTGTGTCTGAGATAATGGAGGACTCGAAAGGTCGGTTGTGTGTGGTCTTAGGTGGTATCACTCCTTCATCCCCTGCTGTTGTATCACTGTTTGATCATTCAGGGGTGTATCATAAGCTATGGTAATGGTTTCTAGTGCTACAAGGTGCTTGGCTTCGGAGATCCTTCTAGAGTTATGCACGGCTTGTTGGTGGAGGATCTAGGGGCAGTAAATCGTGTGTTCGGAGAATACGGCGGTAGTGCAGGCTATTTAATGTAAGTATGTAGCATCCCATTTGGCACTACGTTGTCGGAAACACTGTGCTCAATACCGATAATGGAGCATATAGTGTAAAGAAACGCAGGTACCAGGTTTTAGGACAGGATGGCTGACTGGTTCTTCTTAGGTGCCTGCTTTAGACTGCGGTCCGGAGTGTCAGGATTGACAGTTTGTGCGCTGCGTATGCATGTAGGTACATGAGTAGTGCATTGGCAAGGTTGGAAGTTCTCTGTAACCCAAGGCTCAGATGAGGTGTCCCCCGAAGGTGCGGAGTCAGGTAGCAGCGTGGCCTCTCTGAAACAGGCCAGGTTAATAGGTCCTGACGAGAGAATTAATGGAAAAAGCAAGTGGTAAAGGTGAACCGAAGGTATGGCAAAGGGATGGCAGGCGACTGGAAGCCTTTTCCCAAGGGCTGGAGATACCACTGTTCTGGAAGGAGGTCTGTGATAAGTGTGAAGCCTTGCGGGCTGTGCAGCCATCTTTCCCTCCTGCTGGTTTGCTGGTAGCGAGAGGTTGGTTGGTATACAGGCAAGGTGTGGCGACCTCTTGCCGTGCCCGGTCTTGGGATCCAAAGGGTGATCATATGACCATGTAGCTAGATACTACATTTAAGGAAAGAGATCTGTGACAAGTCTGATGCTTTTAGGTTCTGTTCGGCCACCTCTTTCCCGTTGGATTGTAGCAAGAGGTTGGGTGAAAAACAGACAATATATGTCGACCTCCGGTTACTGGTCTGGCGATCCATGGTGATTATGTGACCATTTAGCCGCGACGGTCCAGGACTGAGCAGGTGGGTGAAGGGAGGTAGTTACAGTGTAACATGATTGCTCCCTCTTCATGGATTACAGCTCTCTTGGTCCAAATCGCGTAATTGGTATGCACCTTTCCTTGCTTGAAATAGGATTGGTTCTCTATGAGTATGATTCTACAATGTTGGAGATTGCAAGCTGCGTTTGGGCATATTCCGCATTGGAGCAGAAGCTGCCACCATAACAGCCCTATGGGCTTTTGGAGAATGTGGTTTGGAGAATTGGAAGGTTGTGTGCGGTGATGTCATGGGCTATTAGTAAATCAGACCATGTAGGCCGTTGCTTCAGTTGTTGATCATGGCCCAGAGCTTGGCGGGACCCCGGTTCAGATAGATCATGAGCAGATAAGGAGCTCGGAGTGTTGGTTTTTGAGGAGGGTATGCGGCTGGCCATGGCATTTTTGGGGGATATTCGAAACCGTAAATGGTATTCTGCGGTCTTCTCCATGGTGAGTGGTGAGGGGAGTCACCGGGAAAGTGGTAAAATGAGTGAGATCCTACCCTACGGTGGTACGTATGTTCCAACACAGTAGGCCCTGGACGAGGGTTATGTTGATTTTTTTATTGTTATGGTTATTACGTCATGTTGTGTTTACCAATAAACGCTGTGGCCAGTTATCCCCCAAGAAGTGGTCTGTGTCTAATCTTTATATTTAACTAGCTACTTTTTCCTTTAAAAATGACAGGGCAATAAAATTTGAAGGGACACTAATGATCAAACATTGTAAGGACTTACATTTCTCAATTCAATTATGTCATTAAATTCATGAACATTTATGTTCAAGTAGATTAATGTATTTATTGTGGGTACATTAGAGGAAGACCATGATACTTACAGTCACTATCTAACCTCCGATGAGCCAATATCCTTGAATTTTTCAATCCTGAGTGCTTTAAGCGTATGTTATTTATTTATCATGCAACTATTGAAGTTTGCACTCTTTTATAATAATGTATATCTAACTCATCTCTCATAGATGATATTCCAGCCATCTCTCGTTACTTTATTTTTACTGATGAATCAGTAGTAGTCAACCTGGTCCCTACTGCCCAGTGGGCGATTCCAGCTTTCATAGTGGGCTGCAGGGTAATCACTAGGTTGTGTCGCTGACGAGTGATGTCACACGCCGGAGACACACAGCACGAGGCTTGGCTGGTAGTAAATCTAGTAAATACAGGGAGATACATAGCTAGGGTCATGTGATTTATGCAACCAGAAATTAGATAGGGTAAATATCAAATGTGGGCAGTAGGTATTAAAAGGTTGACAACTCCTGCTCTAAATTTAGATTTAAATAAATTTACATTTAAACATTGATTTTTTCTTTTGGATTTTAATCATTAATCCAGACGTCTAAAGAGATATCACAGTTTCTGTAAATACTGTATGTTTTATGAAACCTACCCTTGTCTACTTGTTCTCTGTACATTATGTCTGTTTCGTATGTACTAATAAACTTATGAACTAATATAACTTGTGCTGATTCAATTGTGTATGCATGACTTAAGATTCATTAGTTGGATATTGCCAGCAACTCTAAAAGCTGTAATAACTGAATTAAAATTCCAAATAAAAGTATGTGTGACTCTTTGTATATTAATGAACTTGTTGACTCTGCCCTGTTCCTATGAATATACAGTATTTATATGCATTTTTTTACTCTATTATTAAGACATAGTAAAAAAGTCGTAAAAACACGTCTTATAGTTAATTAGATTCCTTTATTCTCATGGGCAAGTCCAACTAAACATTAATCCAAAAACTGCTTCTAGACCTGCTTATATAGGTCCTCTACTGATGCCACTTCAAGTGAGGTCTACACAGAATGTTGTACATAATAAGTGAACTGTTACTCAAGTAAGAAGGGCAAATTGGAATGCATAATGTTAAATTAGTACCTCAAATAAAAGATGTAAAATTAAAGCTTTCATTCAGTCCTATTGATGACAATGTTTTTAATTTGAATATCCACTTGGATTCCCATTGTAGTAACCTTCTATCTATGTTCCCTTTCCTCTCTGAATGTTTTTTTTTTTAATCTACCACAAAGAATCTCAATGTATTGACATTGCCTTTATGTTCTACATTGATGTGACGTGCTACAGGGTCATCGTCTTTGTTGACTTTCGAGTAGGTGTGTTCAAGTACTCGTCTACGCAGTTGGTGGGTAGTTTGTCCAACATATTTTGTGCTACATTGACATTATATCATATATACAACTGGAGTTAAAGAAAATTTGATGTTATGTCTTATATGGCAGGTAGTCTTTTTACTTGAATCAGTAAATGTAGCTATATCTTGCATGCAATTACACTCTTTACACTGTTTACACAATTTTGATCCATGACTCGCCCTATTTAGCCAATTACTGGATCTTGTCTATTCATTATAATGGCTGCAAACAATCAGATCTTGAATATTTTGCAAGTCATTGATGTTTTGGTAGAGAGTATATCTGTCAAATCAGGATCTTGAAGTAGAATATCCCAATGTTTTTGAGGATACTCCTAATTATATCCCATTGGCTGATAAAGGTACCTATGATTCTGATTGCATGACCTCTTACGTTGATTCTTATACCATCCGGGATTAGCCCTGCCCTAGATTTTTGGGGGAGTCTGTCCCTGAATCTGTTGTACAATTCTTTTGATTGTACATAAAAGTCTTCCACTGTACTTCAATTTCTCTTTATTCTTAAGTACTGATCCTACGGGATATTTCTCTTTAAATGAATGGGATGGTCAGATAATATACTGTTTGTGGCTGCGCGTTTTCTGAATGTTCTGGTGTGAATATTTCGATGTTCATCTACCAAAATTTCAAGATCCAAAAATTCAAGTCTGTTTGGACTAATGATGAGTTCAGTTTAAAAGAAACTTTAAGAAATAAACTAGCTCTTTCCAGGAAATTGTAGACATTGGATCAGTGTTCCAAATATAATAAGACTACCAAAAGACAGTCAAAATTGAAAACTATATTTTCCAGTATGGTTTTCTAGTATGGTTATGTTTAGTGATATTGATTAATGCTCAAGATTAGATGCAGGATCATAGGGCACCATTTAATTCCTGCCACAGATGAGAAATAAAAGGTTTGATGAACTCATTTTGGACATTTTCTTGGAAGTACTTGCAACTCCAGAATAGATAGCATAATGTATTGAACCCAAATCACTGGGTAAATAATAAGCAAGATCATGTGGCACGTCATCTGCCTCTTGCTTCCTTAATATATTCTGAAACCCTTAAAGAATCACTGTGGTCAAAACTGTAAATTAGCCCCTTTTGGCAAGCAACAATTGAAAATATGCTGCATGATTTCAGGATGTATAAAAAAACAGCCTCTAATGTTTTACTTTTATATGAAACTAGCGACTTGCCCGTCAAAAAATGACGGCAATGTGATGTATATGTTTGTCAAGTTGTTTAGTTATTAACATATATTTTTTACACTTGTAAGTATTTTAATATGAACGTGTATTTTTGTAAAATGTTGATGTAATGGTTTTTTAAAATGTAATTTGTATCTGAAGAATTGTTAACTTTAATATACATTGAATGAATAGGAAAGCAAAAAGTAAAAAGCCTTCTTGAAACGTTGCGAAATTTTAACATGAAGTTTAAAATATATGTAAGCAATAACCTTCAAAGTATATATTTAGAAACTTTAACTTTATTTTGTATGTAAGTTTAGAAGTTGACAAAACATTTGTATAATTTTGAACATTATAAAGAGGAACATAGTGAATACATTTTGTAACCTAATTTTTTATTAAAAGTATTAACATTTGAATGTAAAAACAATTGACCTTTAAATTATTCAGTATTAACATGCAATTTCTATCACAATAATTGTTAACTTGAATATACATTGAATGTATAGGAAGGCATACAGTAAAACTCTGCTTAAAACGTACGTAATTAAAGTAATTCATTACTGAGCACATAACCTGGCGATAAACATTAATGTAGTTATTAATCTTAAGATAACAGACAATATTTACATTGTGACTTAAAAGGTGCTTGACCTCTTAACATCCACTTTGTAATCTGTTGAATGAAATAACTTTAAAATATATATTTTAAACTTGTAACATTAGAAACATTAACATAGTGACTTAACATTTTAACATAATTTTTACTAAAAATGCAAGGCAAGTATTTTGTGAGGCGAATCATTCATAAACAGTACTTTCATTAATTATGACTGAATTAAACAACCAATTGTTATGTATTTTGGAATGCTTTTAAAAAATGTTGGCATCTTTAATTTGTATCCTGCAAAGTTATAGTACTTCATAGTAGACAATGTTTTTAGTAAAAATACGTCCATCTTCTAATAAATCACCTTGACTTTCATTGTTTTCAATGTAAACTTTAATAGCCTGTGGATTTTTGCACCGTGACAACGCAACATACAATTGACCATGTGCAAAAACTGGTTCTTCCAAGTAAATACCCACAGATTTGAAAGTTTGACCTTGTGATTTATTAATGGTCATGGCAAATGCCATAATAATGGGAAATTGTCTTCTTTGAAGTATAAAAGGGAGACTACTTTCACTTGGTGCTAAATCTATTCTTGGTATGAAAACTCTCTCTCCTTTATGGGTCCCAGTTAAAATTTCAGCATCTATAAAATGGTCCTTTAATTGTTGAACAATTAATCTTGTGCCATTGCATAGGCCTTTTTTGGGGTTCATATTTCGCAGTAACATGATAATTGCACCTTTCTTTAGCTGCAAAATATGTGGTGGCATTCCAGAAGGAGTTAAAGAGTTAATGAATTCAGTTGAAAAGTTTGCCTGACTTTCATTGTCATCAGCAAGTACAGAATCAGCACTGTGATAATTTCTTTGTGGTGCATTAATTTTTTTTAAGATTTCATTATTGAGTATTAATGCATCTTTATTTTTACACGTCAGTATGACTTGGTTGGCAAGCTCAGAATATTCTTCGTTATTTATGCTCCCTTCAAATATAGCCGATATAATATCTTGTTGACAAATCATATGAGGTGGTATCTCTACAGTGTCGTCAGGTAAATGTAGTATTTTTTCTGTTCTTCCTTCTCCAATTTTAATAAGCCAATCATTGAAATCAGTTTGGCCTTCTGATCTCATATTTTGTTGCAGTTGAAGATGGGTAAAATGTTTCCATACTGTACTTGACTTTATACATGTTTCAATAATGTCTGTTCGATTTCCATGTACAACGACAGGTAATGTTTGTCTAAAATCGCCACCCAACAAAATTACCTTTCCACCAAATGGAAAAATATTATCCATGACTTCACGAAGCAAACGGTCAATACATTGGAGGGCATAGCATGACATCATTGTGGCCTCATCTATTATAATTAATTTACATTTCTTCAATTTCTTTGCTTGTAAGGATGTCATGCGAATATCTGACACAGAATTTTCCAAAATAGGCACTGGCAGTTTGAATCCACTATGAACAGTTCTTCCACCTTCTAATAAAAGTGCAGCAATTCCAGTAGTGGCAAACGCCATTGCTATTTGTCCTTGTGCTCGTACTGAACTCATTAATAAATTGTACAAATATGTTTTCCCTGATCCGCCAGGTCCATCAAGATAGAAATAACGCTCTGTCACCATGTCATCATCTATAGCATTTTTAATGGCATGAAATGCTTGCAATTGTAGTGTATTTAAAGTTGCAAGTCTTTCTTGTGTTCTTTCTGCTTGTAGTTGAATGTCATAGTCTTCAAAGTTAATGTCATCTATTAGACCTGGATCAGGCAAATTAAAACTTGCACAACTTAATCCATGAGTTAAAAAGACTTCTTGAATTTCCATTAAGGCTTTTAAGTGTGCAATGGGTTCATTGTATCGTCGCATAAAGTCTTCAGCCATATTACTTTTAAAAGTCTCCCACAAAGCTAATGCATTTGGAGCATTTGAGAAGATACAAATAAAAGCAAATTGTTCTCTCATCTGTCGTGGCATTTGACATTGTGCTGCTTCTTCTAAACATCTTTCCCACTATGTATCATCAGCGAGTAAGTTTCTATTTCTTGCAGCTAAATGGAAGGATTCATATACAATGTCATTAACAGTTCTTAATTGTTCAAAACTTTGTGCTCCTGGAACATTTAAAAGTAATATCCGTAAGCAAAATCGTTCAACATCTCTTGGACTGACTGTGTAAATTCGTGGAATTATTTTATTGCCTCTGGTTTTTCTTGCTCTCCATAATCCATTCACAAAAACATAGTGATATGGAATTTCAATATATAAGTATTGTGTTGCTTGAGCATCAGTGGAATTTAATGCAAACCATGCAGTTAGTGTAGTGTGACGATCTTCACTTTGGGCCAATGCATTCATTTCATTTCCAGAATGGAAATAGACTAAATGTCGTTGTGGCAAATGTACTGCTAACCTATATACTGCATGTGATCTATCATGCATTTCAAATTTTAAAAGCCGCCACATAGCTTCTGGCGCACTGACATAGCGAGCATCTACATGAGATGCAAGTTCATCATGTACTAACTCACTACTTTCAGGGTTGTCTGCACTTTTGACGACTACAGTAGCTGCATCGTAACCTTTGTAAATATATTTGTAGACATATTTAATGGATTTGATGGAAGTGCAGGCTTCTACGTTGATGTGGGCGTTGTACTTCATGAGTAAATGTGGATTGTAGGGTACTACATATCTATTGTCCACTTTTTTCCCACGAATAATGGCACTATCTCCTTCTCTTCTTTTATAAAGTGGATATCCATCACAATTTGCATATGTTTTGTCTCTATAATCTTTTGGAAAATCTTTTGAACATTGATTATTTTCCATACATGGTGATTGTGGATTAAGGTCTCCACAGGGTCCATGAATCATGCGATGAGTAACAATCTCATATAGTCTACCATATAGTTCTGGATCCGGTAGTTCAGCAACTATGAGTGCATCCACTTTGTCCGAAGTATCTAATTTATCTTTCTCTTGAAGTATTATGAGAAGATGTGCATGTGGAAGGCCTCTTTTTTGAAATTCAATGGTATATACATAAGCAAGACATTTGCCAAATAACTGATTTATAGTAAAGTCACGTATTAATTCATTTAATTTTATCTTAAAAACTCTGGCTACTAAATCTGGTCGATCTGAAGCACTTTGTCCAAGAAGTAGATTTTGATTAATTTCTGGCCATTGTGGATTACATGTAAATGTCACAAATAAATCTGGTTTTCCAAATTTTGTCACAATAGCCATAGCATCATTGTATCTTTCTCTCATATTTCGAGGAGATCCTTGAAAGGAAGATGGTAAAATGATGGCTTTGCCAGCTGTCATGTCTCTGCTTGTAGCCACGTCAGCAACATAGTCCATGAGTCCACAATATTGTTCTACACGTAGTTTATCTTGTTGATATTTTATGAAGTTTAAATTATTTGCCTCAACTTGCAAATATGAATCAATAATCCATTGTTGTGTTAGTTTGCCACCACATAAAATTGGATTAAATTCATCTCTAATGGCAATTTGAGCAACTTTAAATTCAAGCATAGAAACATTATTTCGGATTCTGGCTTTAGCATTTGGGTAACTGGGAAGGGTTAATTTTGGTTGCCAACCTGCTTCTCCGTGTGGGAAAAAGATGGGATATGTCATTGGATCTAAATTTGGACTTAAGATATTAATATTAATAAATGGTTGGTCCTCATTTCTGGGATATACTCTAATGTCTCTTTGAAATGGTGGTTCTCCTTCATCATTGTGAAAGACCATTGCAACCTCATTTGATGTTGGCAAGTTATAACGACGTTTATCAGTATGTCTGTCTCTTTTAAGCACCATATTAACCTTTGGCATGGGTAATTGATGTGTTTGTGCATGAAGTAGTTGTTCATTTTCTACTTCTGCCAATTTTTTGTAAGCTTTACTGTAGGGATTGTTGTCCATAATGTTATTTAGCTCTATAAAAACACTGGGTAAGCATTTTTTATTTTCTTCCATCTGCATACGTTGGTCAACAGCTTCCATTGTATCTAGGACATATAGTTGAGCGAATTTTCTTTGCTCTCCTTCCTCTGGATGTAAATGTGAAGTCCGATGATAAATTTGTCCTTGGACTTTAAAACAGTAAGGACCATGTCCTGGTACATTAGCAGCCAATGTTGCCCCCATAGATGCAAATGATATGGCACTATTGTAGGATCTTATGTTTGTCTTAAAATTGTTGTAATTTGGAAAAGTAGGTTCAGTCATAATATTTAGTAAATAGGTTGGAAATTGTTTCCTTTGTGGAAGTTTGAACTTTCCTTTTTGACAACAACTAATAAATTGTCCATCTCGGGGTCTCTCCTGTTTAAAATAATAAGCCTCACAAAATTGACATTGAGTAGTCATGTCCCCACAACTATGAACCTCTACTGCTAAAGACTTGAGTAAAGGACAATTTGCAACGCATATTGGATGTTGACTTTGATATTCATCAGATGAAAAGTCATGAAATGTTTCAACAACAGGTTCTAAATGTTTAGTTTTTTTCGTAGATTTTCTTGGTATATGTTGGACTTGTTCGGTTGAAATTTCCTGTAAGTTTTTAGTAAGAGTTTGTAAATGCTTTTTTTTTGTAGTTGTTTTTTTTGGTCTGTCTTGACTGGTATGTTGTAAAATGTCATCTGATGTTTTAGGAACAGTTTGTAAATGCTTTATTATTTTTTTATTTTTTTTGGTTGTATCTTTCATTTTTGCAGCTGATATTCTTTTATTTGCAAGTCTTTTGCGTTCTTTTTCTCTTCGAATTTCTTTCTCCTCCGGTGTCTGCTGGGCGGCCCATCTCTCTTGTCTTTCTCTAGTTTGACGTCTTTTCTTCTCTTCTTTGGTCTCGTTATCAGCCATATTAATCTGTAAACGGAAACAAATAAATGTAATTGTGTATATTTAAATTTGTAATTCCTGTTAAAGATTATTGTGCACAATTGGTGAAATAAAAGGCAAATCATGAATGTATCATTGATATTTAGTTAAATGTATCATTCCTGTCTTCACTGGCTCAGAATTTGGCCAATGGAATACTGCTGTAAATAAGCATGTAACATATTTATTTAAAATAATGGTTTTATTTATTAAAAACTTTGTTTGTGGATAGATATTTACCACTGCAAAACTTCTTTGGTGAAAAAAAAAGTGATGTGGTTATTGAGCTATGTATTGCATAGTAGCAATTTAAATAAAATAAGGGAGATAGTAAATTAATTATTTTATTTTTCTGTTGACACGGATGCAACTGAAAGCAGTTTATTGAGTTTTATACTTTAGTACTTATTATAGTTTACCTTGGTTGAAGTGTGATTTAAATCCGAATGTTTGTTGGTGCTCGTTTCAAAATCGTTGTACAATGGTGTGGTCCTCTGTTGGAAGTCCTCGTCCGATGGTGTGGTCCTGTGGCGATAGCCCCCGTCCGATATTGTGGTCCTGTGGCGATATCCCTCGTCCGATGTTGTGGTCCGTTGGTGAAAGTCCTCGTCCGATGGTCTGGTCCTGTGTTGAAATTCCTCGTCTGCTGGTCTGGTCCTGTGTTGAAATTCCTCGTCTGCTGGTCTGGTCCGAGTCCTCGTCCGATGGTCCGGTCCTGTGGAAAAAGTCCTCGTCCGATTGTCTTCACGCAGTATCTGTTGTAATGTAAAATAGAAAATGTTGTTTGAGTGAAATGTCTGTTAAATAAATTAAAAATGTATTAATTTGACTGTATTGTATGAGTTATGGTTATTTTTTTCTATCTTTGTTTTTTTTTACTTTCTGTACAATCCGACAACTTTTGTTATTCTTATTGAAGGTTCTTAGTAAGGCTTGTGGGTTGTAATATATTAAATAAGATGTGTTTATGTTATTTTTTGTAAAATCCTGTTTTGTGCACACCACTTGTGGTATAGTTATTTAACCTTTATCGGGATGGTTATAGTTATTGAAACATGAAATAATATAATTAAGGTAGTTTGCTATGTGTTTGTGTTATTTTTTGACAATCCTGTTTGGTGCGCATCACTTGTGCAAAACTTATTTCTTCTTGATTGTACAGGTTATAGGTTGTTAAACATTAAAGAAGAATGTTAATATAGTTTGCTATGAGTTTGTGTGCTTTTTTATACAATGCTATTAGGTGCACAACACTTTTGTTATTCTTATTTTTGCTTCTTTGTAAGGCTTATAGGTTGTTAAACATTTAATAAGAAATTCTGTTTTGTGTGTAGCAGTTTGTGTGTCATTGAATTGCGATTTGGCTAATTGAATCGTGCCCTAAATAAGCACATAGCATATTATTTAAAATAAGTTTGTAGTCATTGAAAAACTGTATTTTTGATATTTTTTTATTAACTAAAACCTTAGTTTTAAGAAATTGTTATGTTGTTATTTAGAGCCCTATTCAATTGGGCAAATTGCAATTGAATGAGGTCCTTTGTGTGTACCATATGTTGCATAGTTTGGCCCTCATTCAATTGCATTTTTTACAATGTAATAGTACTCTAAGGGCCTCATTCAATTGCGATTTGGCCAATTGAATAGGGCTCTAAATAAGCACATAGCATATTTTTTTTACAGAATTTTTTAGTTAGTGAAGACCTTGCTTTTGGATAGATGTTCACTAACTAAAAACTTATTTAAAAAAAATATGCTATGTGCTTATTTAGAGCCTTATTCAATTGGTCAAGTTGCAATTGAATGAGGCCCTTAGGCCGTAATTGAATTGCAATGTAGAAATTTGAATAGGGTTGTAAATAAGCACATCACATATATTTGTTAAAATAGAGTAAGGGCCTAAAAGTTCTTATTTATAGCCATATTTAATTGTCCAAAATAGCAATTGAATGAGGGCCTTTGGTTACTGCATTTGTTATATTGTGAGCTCCTCATTCAATTGTGTTTTGTCCAATGGAATAGAGCTCAATATCAGCACAGAGCATATTTTTTTACGGAATTTAGTATTTAGTGAACTTGTATCCAAAAGCAACGTGTTCACAAAAGAAAAATTTCCTTTAAAAAATATGCTCTGTGCTTATATAGAGCCCTATTGAAATGGGCAAATCACATTTGAGTGAGGCCCTTGGCCATTAAAGATATATAGGTCCTCATTGAATTGCAATTTTGCCAATTGAAGAGGGCTCTATATAATCACATAACATATTTATTGAGCAAAGTTTTTAGTTATTGAAAACCTTGATTGTGGTTAGAAATTCAGTAACTAAAAAGTTCTGTATAAAAAAAATGTTATGTGCTTATATAGAGCTCTATTCAATTGAGGAAGTTGCAATTGAATAAGGCTCATGGTTATTTCTTGTTTATACTTAATACTTTACCTTGATAGAAGTTTTGAATGACAGACGGTCCCCTCCTGCCAATCTTAATCCGCCGGTCTTCTTGTAGTGTCTGTTTGAAAAAGAAAGTGAAATAGTTATTTGTATATTTATAATTTGTCATCTATCAAAGCATGGCCTTTTGAGCATGTAATGTCTTATTGTATCTTACCTCTTCAAATTTGTTGGTTTTCTTTAAAAGGGATTGTGCTTCACAGTGCACGGTGCAAATTGTTGAGAGACGCTGTTGATGCAGAGTCTGTTTGAATATGAAAAGAAATAGAAAGATTCAGCTTTATCTGATCTATTGAATTGCAGTAAATTAATTCAATTAACCTTATTTTTTGTTGGGGGCTACACACATATGTCACATACATGAAGCACATTACATAGTTTAATGTAATTATTTTGTGTACGTGTGACATATCAGTATACATGAGTCAAATTTAAATGGTTAAATTAACCTTATATTTTTTTTTTCCAACACACATAAATGTGTGTGTGTGAGATGTAACTATAGATGATACACATATATGTGCGTGTGACATATCAGTATACATGAGATATAATGTCATTTAAATGTAGTTGTTTACTGATTTTGTTGTAAGCTAATTTTGTTGCATTGGCAATACACATAAATGTGCGTGTCACATGTCACTATACATTATACACATATATGTCCGTGTCACATGTCACTATACATTATAGACATATATGTCCGTGTCAGATGTCACTATGAAGGGGCAATACACAGAAATGTGCGTGTCAGATGTCACTATACATTATAGACATATATGTGCGTGTCACATGTCACTATACATTCTATACATATACGTGCGTGTCACATGTCACTATGAAGGGGCAATACACAGAAATGTGCTATACATTATAGAAATATATGTGCGTGTCACATGTGACTATACATTCTATACATATATGTGCGTGTCAGATGTCACTATACATTATAGAAATATATGTGCGTGTCACATGTGACTATACATTATAGACATATATGTGGGTGTCAGATGTCACTATACATAAAGCTCTGTTTAATATTGAATTATGTTTTTTTGTTGTTTTGTTAAATGAAGCGTATTTTTTTTGTGAGCCTATACACATAAATGTGCCATATATGTCACTACATAAATCCTATTTTTTTGTTTTTATTTGTTTGACCTGTCCTGATAATAAAATGTAATATATTATAGCTTACCTCTCAGTTGTAATTTGCACAATGCAAAGTAGTAAATTAGTAAAGAATTGTCTTCTCAAGTAAAAGCAGCAGTTATCTCAGAAGTCACTCCGTTGATCACCTGAGGAGAAATGTATTTTTTAGTTGGAAATAGGCAGTATTTATAAACTTGTATAAAGTTCTGGAAAGTGAGACCGTTAGAACGCAATACGCATGCGCTATTTGCGTTCCAGCTTACAATTTGCGTTCCATCCGCCATTTTAGGCGTATTACTGTTCAAAATGGTGTTTAATATGATTGTGATACGTTCCGCATAGTATGTGTTTCATTATTGCGAGTAAGTGTAGTGTAAGTGTAGTGTAGTTACGTCTGAAGCCTCGTTTTCGTTTTGTTCGTCGGCCATTTTTTCTCTCGCTTAGCGATGGTATTAGTGTCTAAAGTGTTTATTTTGATTTAAATGTAGGTGTAACTTGTTTTTTTGAGGTGCTGGCTGGTTCCTCTTGCTGTAGGTAAGCTTTTTATGTGTTTGTTGTGTGTCTTTGTTAAGTTTTAAATGTTTGTATGTCGGCGTGTTGCGTCCGATGTTTGCGAAGTCGTAATGTGTGGTAACGTGTCTCGTATGGTGTTTGCGTGTGTAGCCTCGTTTTCGTTTTATTCGTCGGCCATTTTTTGTGTTGCTTAACAAACTATTTACTGTCTAAACTCTTTTATTTTGAGTGCAATTAAGTTGTAAGTTGCATTTTTGAGGTCCTGGGTGCTTCCTGTTTGTGTAGGTAAGGTTTTTATGTATGTGCTGTGTGTATGTATTGTGTTTGTAATTTTGTAATGTTCGCGAGTTGCGTCCGAGTGTTGCGAGGCCGTAATGTGTGTGAACGTGTGTCGTATGTTGTTTGCGAGTGTCGTAATGTGTGTGAACGTGTGTCGTATGTTGTTTGCGAGTGTCGTAATGTGTTGCGACGTAAACTTTTTTTTGCAAGGGTCGCAGTTGCTGCAACTGAAGACCTCGCTTTGCGGCGCTCCATGCCAGCAACGCGAGGGTCCTCAGTTGCTGGCAAGGAGCGCCTTCGGCGCTCCATGCCAGCAACTGAGAACCTGGCACAGTGCCCTCGCTTCGCGAGGCCCGCGACTCGCTGCGCGAGCCCCGGCCCTCGCTTCGCGAGGGCCGCGGGCTCGCTACGCGAGCCCGCAGCGTTAGCAACAACTCGTACGCTCACAACTATATATGTGACTAGCGACTTGCCCGTCAAAAAATGACAGCAATAGAATTGTAAGGCAGGTAATGCTGTTTGGTACACAAAGTAAGTATTTTGGTTGTGTGAGTACCGTTGGCGCTCATTGTGAGCCTCTTGGTCGTTGTATGTTTGGTTATGAGAGCTGCTTTGGCGCTGATTGTAAGGTTTGCGCTGATGGCCTTTTGGCGCGCATTTTGAGCCTCTCCCCTGGTGTAGTTGTGGTTCTGTAAACACTGTTGGCGCTGCTTGTGAGGCTTGTCGCCTTTATCTTCTATTGTGATTCTGTAATTTTTGTATTTGGTTTTGTCTGTGTATGTATTTTTTTATGTAAATTAATTAATTATTAAAGTTATAAGTTAATATACTTTACCTATTTGTAATTAATATATGCAGGAAGCAATATGCTAAAGAGCTAACAATCTGTTTTGATGTTCCTGCAGCATACAATGTCGGTTTGCACTGTTGTTGAGCTGAGGTGTAAGTGTCAGCAATGTGTGCAGTGTGTAGTGTAAATAGGCTGTGTGTGCGAGCTTACCCGGTTTCTTTAGCTGTGTAGTTCCGCATTTTGTAATGGTAATGTTATTAGTTTGCAGTTAGTGTCTTAAATGACTGCGATTGTGTATGTGTTACGCAGGTGTGGAGCATTTAGCGTGCTTCCTAATAGTGTATTTACTAGGTCGTATGGGTCTGTGTAAAAGTCGTATGTGCTTGGCAGTGTTTTGTGTGCTTAGGGGTCGTGTAGCCTTGTTTTCGTTTTTTTCGGCGGGTATTTTTTCTCTCGCTTAGGGGATTTTCGAGTAGCGAAAATCTTTCAATTCTATCGAAATTGGCGTGTCACCTCATTCCCAGATGTCCTGGCTGTCCCCCCTTGCTGTGTGTGTAATTCGTTTTTTGTCTTATTTTGCATTTAGTGTGATTTTCGTGTTTTTCACTGTGTGTGTTGCGTTTGTTAAGTTCGTATTTTTTGCGGCTCGTACTTTTTTCCCCCCGGTTTTATTTTGCAAGTATTATGGACCGTCATTTTTATAGGCGATTTTTTCAAAGTGCTACGGGTCTCGCACTTTGAATTGTGTTTTTGAGTTGTGTGTTGATGTGTAGCTCCGCGTGTTGTAGGTATGATGCGCAAGGCGTGCAGGGTCGTAGGGATGAGCGCCTACGGTGCTCATCTCCACCAGTGCAGTGAGCTCCTTTGATGCACCCTGCCTAAGTTCTACGGGGTCGTGGGGATGAGCGTCCATGGAGCTCATCTCCACCAGCGCAGTGAGCGCCTTTGGCGCTCCTTGCCTGGCTGGAACCGCGGCCCTCACGAGCCCGCAGTTTGCCAGTTGCATTAGCAACGGATTTTGCCAAGCCTGCGCTGTGAGAACTATATATGTGATGATGCTGCATCAATTCTACAGCGCTCACATTTTTTATGGTCCAGCTATCATATTCTTAGGTTACTACTAAGAATACCATAGTTCTAACTATGTAATATCTTTACTTTTTACTAGCATGTCCAAACTCCCCAGAAGTAAACATATTTTAATTTCATGGCTGCAGTCACCATCTGAAGAGATATTGGATTCCAGGAACATAAAATCTGTCATTGCCTCCACTTCATCTTTTTAACTTTGAGCAGCAGGCCAGCTTTTGTACTCTCTTCTTCCCTTTAGTTCCTCCTCACTTTCAGCCATCAGAGTGGTATCATCTGCTTATCTGAGGGTCTTGATATTTCTTCCAGCAATATTGATGCAATATGATTCTGGCTTTGGATTCATCCAGCCAAGCATTGCGCTTGAGGTACTCCGCATAGAAGTTGAATAAATAAGGTGACAATATATAACTGTTCTTGTCTCACTCCTCTTCCGATCTTAAAGCTTTTAGTTGTTCCATGGTTGTTTCTGACCGTGACTTGTTCCACATACAGATTCCTTAGGAGGTGGATGAGATGATTTGGTACTCCCATCTATTGCCACATTTTGTTGTGATCCACACAGTCAAAAGTTTTAGAATATTGTAGAAGAAAATGTTTTTCTATAACTCTCTTGCTTTCTCTATTATTCAGTGGGCATTGGCAATTTGATCTCTTGTGCCTCTTCCTCTGCAGAACCCGGCTTGCACATCTGGTAGTTCCCGTTCCATATACTGTTGCAGCCGAGGTTGTAGGATCTTAAGCATTACCTTGCTGGCATGTGAAATTAGTGCAATTGTTTGATAACTGGAACTCTCTTTGACACTATTTTCTTTGGGATTGGAATGTATACCAACCTTTTCCAGTCTATTGGCCACTGTTGAGCGTCTAATTTCTTTGGCATAGGGCAAGTAACACTTTCAAAGCATCATATAGATCTTCTGTATATTGCTGCCATCTGTTCTTTTGTTGATCTACTTCTGTTAAGTCCCTACCAATTTTGTCTTTTTATAATGCCCACTTTGGCATGAAAGATTTCCTTAAGATCCCCAATTTTGAAAGATAACTTGACTCATTGTCTCTTCTTGCCATCCTCTGGAATTTTGCATTCAGTTGGGCAAATCTTTTGCTGTCTCCACAACCTTTTTCTTTCCTGGGCTACTTTCAAAGCCTCATCAGACAGCCTGTTTGCCTTCTTAGTTTTCTTTCTTTTTGGGGATATTCTTTGTTGCTGTTTCCTGGATAATGTCGCAAACTTCGGTCCAAAGTTCTTCAGACATTTTATCTACCATGTCCAGTCACTTAAGTCTTTTCTTTACCTTCACTTCATATTCATTGGGTATGTTATTTAATTAGAATCTGCTTGGTCTGATAATGTTGCCTCGTTTCTTCAGTTTAACTCTGAACTTTGCAATAAGAAGCTCATGATCTGAGCCGCGTTCAGAACCAGGTCTTATTTTTGCTGAATGTATAGAACTCCTCCATATTTGGCTAAAAAGTATATAGTCAGTATGATTTCTATATTGTCCATCTGCTGATGTCCATGTGTAGCATCTTCTCTGAGGCTGTTAGAAGATGATTTTATTTATGACCAGAGAATTGTCTTGACAGAATTTGAATTTTAAATCATTCTGTCATTTATTTTATTAACGAGCACTGGTTTGGTCACCCGGTGATTGATTATGAGAGCTACTCCATTTATTTTGCGGTTTCTTAACCACAGTAGATATAGTGTATAGTTGTCTTATTTGAAATTTTCCAATTCCAGTCCATTTGAGTTTACTAATTCCCAGTATATCAATGTTTAACATTGTCATCTCATGTTTGACCACATCCAGTTTGCCGTTGTTCATAGTTCTAACATTCCAGGCTCCTTTCCCCTCCAGAAACAGTTGCAGCTGGGTGTCCTCTTGGCTTTGGTCCAACCACTTCATTAGACCTGGTGCTACTCGTGCTTATCTTCTGCTCTTCTCCAGTAATGTAACAGACACCTTCTGGACTGAGAGGCTCATCTTCCAGTGCCATATCACTGTGTCTCCGGTTGTGCTTATCCATAAGGTTATCTTGGTAAAGATACTGGAGTGGGTTGCCAGTTCCTTCTCCAGTGGACCAAGTTTTGGCTGACCTCTCTTCTATGACTTGGCCATCTTAGCTGGCCCTACAATGGTATAGGTCATAGTTTTACTGAAGGGCTCAAGCCCCTTCACCTTGACACCTTGATAGGTAGAGTTCTGTTGGTTATTGGTCCAGACTTTACCAAGGTGCCATGAGTAACTTCAATTGGAATAGAAGCATCATTTGGTTGTTGGGGAATGTGAAGCAGTTTATTGAAGTTCCAGAAAGTAAATGCTTGCTTATATGTCAAAAAATTAACTTTTGTAGTGATAAAATGTATATGCATTGAAAATTAACCAGTACACTTGTTTCCTTGCCCTTCCATGGTTGAGCAACAAGAAGTTATTCGTCATACAGGAACTACTGTGGTCAACAGTCAGGACATGTTGCTGCAAGTATAGCATTCCTGGTTATAGGAATAGCATTATTGGTACAAGAGGTCACTATCAAATTATTATTATTATTATTATTATTATTATTATTATTATTATTAACTTTTATTTGTAACACGCCAGCATATTCTGCAGCGCTATATGGGGAATAATAAGAAGGAAAAATACAATATTAACAAGCTGCAAAGAAAAAGAAGTAGGCCCCTTTTTTGAGCTTAGCTTTTTCCAAAACACTGTACAAGATTGGACCCTCTGTACTTATGTTCTCACCAGAGGGCCTGAGGCAGAAGCCAAGCAATCAAGGCCCAAGCTGGTACACAGACCCTTAAATCTAGAGAGAAATCTATTCTCACTAGAACAGAAAGACACACTGAAACACATTGACACCCTACTCATACGTAGTGAAACACGTACATTGACATAAACTGATAAACACACAATCTCATAATATTAAACATGAAGTGCTAGGAAAAACGTTTTGTGTTTGTGAACTAACAACATTAGGAGTTGTAGCCTAACTATTTCCCATTCATGTAATTCATTATACCAAGATCATGTTATAGCCACCAAATCCAAATTGTCTCCAATCATTATTGAAATTATCTCAGGAAGCTTATTCCCAAGACCATTTGTACACATTGAATCAAGTCCATTTTCTGCATTATTCTTAGACTGTAATGTTTGTACAATGTAATCACTGACTAGTATTTATGGTATAGAAACTACTGTTTAAACCCTTACAGCCTTATTAAATGTGATTCAGCAAATTTAAAAGGGCTCTATATAAGCACAGAGCATATTTATTTTACTGAAGTTTTTAGTTAGTGAGCTTCTATCCAAAAGCAGGTCTTCACTAACTAAAAACTTCTGTAAATAAAATATGCTCTGTGCTTATATAGAGCCCTTTTAAATTTACTGAATCACAATTTAATAAGGCTGTTAGTTATTTCACCAAAAAACAAGTCCTGTTCAGTATAATTTACTCATTTTGTAGAGGTTTGAATATATAAAACTATCCCTTTTATCTAGTTTAAATGGCTGGTAATGAAGCATTTAAAGGACCACTGCAGTTCATGAAAAATACACTTGTTTGTCACTTATGCACCAAACTATCAATATTATCAGCATAGTGAGAAATCAATATTGTGTTTGTTATATCACATCCTTAGAGCTGCATCACGGTTTGGCTGTCAGTGGAGAGGGTGGAGAAAGAGGGAAGAGAGACTTTTGTTAAGATACTTGGATACACTCCCCATCCGAACTCACTGGCCCAGAAGCTGATTCCTTGATTCAGGAAATGCAACCAGATATCTCACACACACACAACTTCCACCTCTGTATCACAGATTACACAGAGCCCATCAGAGGTATCAAAAATGCTAATAATATTATAATAATAATATAATAATAATAAAAAATAATATTTTTCTGCTTAATTATTCTCTTAGTTATACTCAGTTTTCAATAAAATATTTGTTCCCAGTGGTTCTTTAAACACTGAGAATCCCTGTAGCTTTACTAGAGAGATGAAGGCCATGGCCCTCATTCAATTGCAATTTGGCCAATTGAATAGGGCTCTAAATAAGCACATAACATATATTCTTTAAATAAGTTTTTAGTTAGTAAACATCTATCCAAAAGAAAGTTTTTCACTAACTAAAAACTTATTTTAAATAAAATCGCAATTGAATGAGGACCCATATCTCTTAAAAAGTTCTCTGTCACGCCAAACCAAATAACTGTGACCACCAAAACCAAATACTCTTTCTTTGAACCAGCACTCTAACATGTATTAAATTGTATAGTGCCTTCAGGGTCCAGCAGAGTCAAAGATATATATCTTTATTTTTTCTCAATTAAAACATTTTCCTGTCTAATTATGCACTTAGGGTCAATTTTTTCAGATACATGATTTTTATCATAAAGTCTTCTTTTAATGCACTATATTCTGTCCCAGCATTATCCTCCTTAATCTGCCATGTATTATTTATAAAAAAAAAAAAAAAAAAAGGGTGGTCAGAGGCACTCATCAGAGAACAAACCAACCTTAATAGGTTAATTCTATAGCCATGATAAGCCACTATTATATTATATATTATATATATATATTGATAAGATTTTTACACTGAATTTGAGTGATCCGTTGACTCTAATAGATATATAAATATTTAATATATATGGTGTATATGTACTGTGCATATATATGTAAGTCGGAGTCTATGGCATAGATGCTAACATTTGTTAGCCAGCTCCCATTCAGAATTAGATGGCACTACTTGTAAAAGTCAACTTAAACAGAATATTGATACCTGCCTCTTAACAATATCTTCTCTGTCCTTATCTACCTCACAAAATAAATTGCTGCAATTTCTTATATTGGTTTCAATAAATGGAAATATGAAACTTAATTTTCAAACAATTAAAAATAAATTAAACTATATCCTAATAAACAAAATACTCACCCATCTCTTAGCAGATTCTATCCCCATCCTTTTAAAAACCTGGGATCCCTTGTTGAGATCCCATTATAATATTTACTTGGAATGAATAATATCATTATTAAGAAATATCTCTGGAAACTAAAAGTGGACTAGTTGAGGCCTGGGACCCGGGACTGACTTGGACACTTCACTAGAAGGTACATTTTCTCATTCATACTTTAAGTGGCATAATATTAAGTGGAAGAACTGAAGATGGAGGGCTGCTGTTAATTTACCCCCACCTACCTTTCCCCCTCAAAAGAAAAAGGAAAAATAAGTAAAGGAGAGAGAGACATTATAACCCTCCAGAAGAAAAAGACACAAACTAGCACCTATCCAAGACTTTTATTCTCTAACCGATGAAATGCAGAGTTAAAATGCTTGTGACTTTCATATTATATGATTGTACTGTAACATTTCTAAAAACTGAGCTTGTATAACATAACTTAGATATGTATACTATGTTATGTCTCTACTAATAGAAATTGACTGAAGAAAAAAAGTAAAGGGATTGCAAATGGCCAGCAGATGTCACTGTTGCCATTTCTGGTGCAGTAAACATCACTACCGATGAACAGATTATTTGCACCATTCACAGCAAATTAGACAGTTCCAACTCATTCAATTGTTTGCCAAAATTCACATTGTTTTTCTTATTGGTAGCAAAACCCTTAGATTGGGAGTGTCAGAATAGAGTGAATGGGATCAAGACAAACATTATAATCATTAGCTATTAAAAATAAGCCGACGCATCATAATGACTTATTTGCTTTTTTTAAGTAACCTACAGCCTTATTAAATTGTGATTCTGTAAATTTAAAAGGGCTCTATTTAAGCACACAGCATACTTTTTTTTACAGAAGTTTTTAGTTAGTGAAGACCTTGCTTTTGGATAGAAGTTCACTAACTAAAAACTTCTGTAAAAAAAGTATGCTGTGTGCTTAAATAGAGCCCTTTTAAATTTACAGAATTACAATTTAATAAGGCTGCTAGTTTGAGATATGAATCAGTCTGTGCAAACCCCTGATTCAACCCCATTATTTTTATTATTACTTTTATTTGTAACGCGCCAACATATTCCGTAGCGCTATACAGGGGAAAAGAACAAAGAAAAATATAATTTTAACAAACAGCAAAAAATGGAGGGCCCTGTTTTGAGCTCAGATTCTTTGTAGAAAGTGTTTTTTTTTTCAAAGCACCCTACAAGATTGAAAACTCTCTACTTACAATCTAAAGGGGATGGAAGAGGCAGATAAGAAATAGCAAGGGTCAGGAAGAAAGTGAAGTTTCATTAGGTAGGAGGGTATGTAAAGTTAGAATGTTTTTTTTTCATATAGAAGGAAAAGGAAAGCGTCTGAGAAAGTAATTTGGTAAGTGATTCTACTATGTGAAAAATGTGAAGTCTATCAACTCTGTAAGAATGGTTCTGCCACTCCAGTCTCTTAAATGGGAATTAGAACATACATTCTGGTTGTTATGCATGGTATGTTGTTAATACTGTTGTTACTATATTATTAATGTAAAGATAATAGCAGGCATTTGACATGTAGTTTTAACCACAGCGTCACTGTTCTTCAGTCACTATCCTAACACTGTCTATACAATGCTAATATTTCAATCCTAATAATGTACTACTTTGTCCTTCTTTATTATTATTTGCTATTAACCTTTATTTGTTTAGCGCAAACATATTACTTAGAGCTAAACAAGGGTTAAGTACAAATCAAAATACAATATTAAAACATTTAAAAAGAATGGCGGACCCTTTCTTAGAGCTTAAGACATAAAATGCATGGTGCTTTTTCCAGGAGCACCTTACTAGATGGAAAACTTGTAAACTTAAAATCTAAAGGGAATAGGAAATTCAGAAACCTTGGCAAGAATAACAGGTAAGGATTAGGATAGGTCTGGAAACAAGTGAAAGTTAGGTGACAGAATGTAAAAGAGAAGAGAAGGCAATTCAAAAAGAGTGCAATTAGACAAGGTGCAGAATTGAAGAACAGTACACAATAAAAAAAAAACAGTTAGTTGTAGTACAGGTGAGTTAATGCAGGATAACTAGAAGAAATGTATTGTGGAATTGGTGCTAAGGACCAAAATGTAATAATGGTCTGGGTGCAGTAACAAAAGAGGGGAGAGGGAGTGGGTGTAAGGTTGATCAGACCATAATAAGTGGGTTGGTAATAATGTACGAGGTATTTTTATTAGCAGGTGTTGACTTGTTGACTGATCAGGTGCAGGTAATTTGAATGACTCAATAAAGTAAGACAAATCAAGGGGGAGTGGGAGAGGGGCAAGGAGAGCAAATGCCATGTATAGTTAAAATGGCTTCAGTAAGATTAACATTTTTGTTAGTGGGAGAGAAGAGAGAGAGAAAGTGAAGAAAATATTCTGACAGAGAGGATAAATATGGTCAGAGGTGGGAAATAGTGAGAGCAGAGATAAGAAAGCAATATATCGGAGGTTGGGGCCAAGGAATGCAAGGCACAACATAAGGGGTTGGATACATACAGTCGATATTATACTGTTAGAGATAAACAATTTAACTAAAGGAAATGTCAATCTACTTAAATATACTGTAATGACAGTGTTTCTCTATCACAATAATCACTGTAAAGCTACTCCTGCCTAAACTATACTGATTTATCTGCTTAAGTCCAATTTTACCTGTATGCTTCCCTATAAAGACTATAACATTACCCTTACTATCTTCTTACAGCTTCATTCATTATCCTCTTCTGTGTCTATATTACCTATACTCAGACACATATCTACTCTTTCTATAATCTATAATGCTATGATTTTTTTTATTAAGTGCTTTTCCCTTTACATCCTCTATTTAGCACATTAGAGGAGAGAGACCATGCCTCCTAGGTAGGACAAAGCATAACCAGTGTAAACAGACATCCCCCAAATGCATTCCTTGGTGTTCTCTATGTCCTACCTCAGGTAGGATGGCACACATACTTAAGGAGAAACAATTGAAGAGGTGGATGACTTTAGGAGTAGGATATATATATATTTTCCTGCTCTATCTACACTGTCAAAGTGCCGGCACAAAACGTGCTAGTCTCTCGGTTAGCAGGATCCTAGGTTGCAACATACTATAGATGGACATGTATGTGGCCTTTCACAGACAGCCAGTGTAGGGCAAGGAGGACAGGTGTTATATGGCAGAAGCAAGGTTGGTTTGATAATAACTTTGCGGCAGTGCTCTGTACCAACTGTAAGCAATTTAGCTCTTTGACAATCCTAAATAATGCAGTTGCAGAAGCCCATTCGTAATGAAAGGCATGAACTAAATATCAAGTGCTTTATCCTGACTTTGCTCAATAGATTGAAAAATGAGGATTTGATGTTTTAGTGTCAGACCACAATCTAGAACAAGCTTGCCCAGTTGTTCAGATTGTAAAAGCTGGGAGTCCCCAAGCTGGAGGCCCACTCCTTTTTGGCTGAAGGAAGATTTTGTCATTCAATGGGGATCTACCAGTGGGACCTCTGTCTTTTTCGGGTTCAGTCTCAGCCAGTTCCTACTCATCCAATCTTGGAGCTCCTTTTGACATCTATTAGGAGTAAAGGTTGAATGTTCTGCATCTGGTCACAAAACAGCTAAAGCGGTGTGTTAGTAATTCAGGCCAAGTCTTTTAATGCACGCATATAAAATATAACCTTGTGGAACTCCACATGACATGGACATGGGTTTAGAGGAGTATGCACCTAGAGAGAAACTGTGACCTTCCAGTGCGAAAGGATGAGGACATTTCCACCCAGTCCATAGTAGTTCTTCTGTGGTCCACTGTGTCAAATGCTGAAGACTGCTGTGTTAAGACACTGTATTCATCTACTCTAGCCACCAGCTCTATACATTTGAACCCTTGCCTAAATCCGTGTCACAGGAATTGTCTTCAGTAGGCTCCTATAGTCTTTTATCCCAAGCCCATGATGTAGGGGGAGCACTGTGTTTATCAACTTCCAACTGCCATACAGGGCATACTATTTCTGCAAGGTTAGTTTCTGACATAGTACCAATAAACAATGCTGCACTTACACAAGAAGCACTTGGTTTTGAAACTTGTGATACAAAGTTATCTGAAAACTGTGATAGACCCATTAAATAAGGTAAAAAAATATACTAGTCAGTGTGTGAGAATGTATACACCGACAAATCACCTGGAGATGGGTGACTCATTGGTATTAGTCAGTCCAAACAAAAACTTCAGCCAAAAGCAATGAGTAAGAGAATGTTTGTATGGTTCAAGTAATCTAATTTCCATATTCACACTTGGTACTAACCGAGTATAAACTGATAATTATTAATTTATGTGCTCTCACAGCACCAACCAATTTGACAGGCTATTAAGTAATTATATCACAACTTAACATATTAGTAGGTAATAGTGATTCATTTCCATTGATGGTATGTAACACTTTATTATATTTCTAAGTTTACTCTGTGTGATGAAGATATGCCATAAACACAAACTGCACATGGCTATGAAAATATTCATCTATCACAAAGAAATTGATAAAATATGAATGTTAGCAGATGATTATGAACCTTAATATGAAATAATGGCCCCTCTTCCTTGCCAGGGTCATGGTCCTCATAATAATTGCCAAGAACAAACACTGTTATTTAATTTAAGGCATGCATATTTTTGCAATCTAGCTTAATTATAGTTAAGTACAATTTTTGCCACTTTTCTTTTGTGTCCCCAGTACAAAGTCACTGACTGTTGCACTTCTTCTCAAAGTAAGTATTCTAAAGTAAACATTGTAAATGTTGTCTCTACTTATGAACTTTGTAAATTGAAATTACATAAATAATGTAAACTGCCAGTGACCCTACAGTGAGGATGGGAAAAGAGGACAGGAGGTCTAAGAGGACAAGATGGACGCTTACAACATATCTCAGAGAAATTATTAAACATGTAAGTAAATATTTGGAAACTATGATGCTACATTTCAAAATGTGCCTAAATTACAGCGTCCCTTTAAGGGAGTGCTAGGGTCCGGGAGCACCACAATTGACTATATGAATCACAATTGAAGTGTTTGGTGATGCGTTGGAGAGGTCAAAGAAATGTAAAAGCTTAGTACGTATGCCCAGTAGGATAACATAGGAATGGAGAAATTCTACAATATTTCTCAGGCACTTTACATGACACAGGATCGTGGTGCTTGATTGCTGAACCAACTTCCAGCAGGATCTCAACTCTAGCAGTGGGAACTGTATCTGCTTCATTGCAGGAGTGATAAGAATCTCTCTGTGCACAAACCAAAAAAATAATTTCAGTACAAAGAAGTATAGCTTGAAGCATGTATCCTAGTCAACAATTAGGCACTGAACTTTGTCACAATTGGTGAGATGCTGAAATGACTTTTGTTGGTGACATGAATGAAAACTAATTCCATTCCTTATATCTGCACATTCAAGACATGAACAATTAGGATGGGGATTGGTTGTCAGTATGGAAGTATATTATGAGTTGGAGGACCCAAGAATTATAGTTTACATATGGCCTTAGGCTTAGTCACAAGACTATATTTTATCCTCAGCAGTCTTTCTATAATCGATTGTTTTCCTTCTTCTTTATAAGGAGCACACAATCAGCAACCTACCATATTTTTCCGTGTATAAGACGCTTCCATGTATAAGATGACCCCTATTTTTGGAGCCCAAAATTAAGAAAGAAATAGATATGCAAATGTGTATTTTATAACTTCTTATTGTGCTACACATATATTTAAGTGCATTTTCTGTCATGATTTTCACAGATTTCCATTCCAGCTCAATATCCCTGTGATCCCTGTGTTAAACTGGAAAAATGCAATACACAGAGCGAGTGAGCTGAACAACTTGTGTGTGGCATATGTGTGTGGTGATTGTGTCCATAGAAATGTGTATTTTATAACTTCTTATTGTGCTACACATATATTTAAGTGCACTTTCTGTCATGATTTTAACTGATTTCCATTCCAGCTCAATATCCCTGTCACCAAATCACTTATTACTCAGTCGCAACGTGCATTGCATTTTTCCGGTTCAACACAGTAATAAGTGATGTGGTCACAGGGATATTGAGCTGGAAGGAAATCAGTTAAAATCATGACAGAAAGTACACTTAAATATACGTGCAGCACAATAAGAAGTTATAAAATACACATTTCTATGGACACAAGCAGTGCCGGATCCACCTTTTTGGAGCCCCTAGGCAGTGATTTGGAGGAGCCCCTACTTGTGAGTACGCAAGCTATGCACAGACTCATTTTTGCTTTTCTGTACATTTAAGTTCGTTTTCCTGTTGTAACCATCTTGTTCTAGGTGGTTACACCCTATTAGCCAGTCTATTAACTGCAGCATTTCGGGGGGGGGGGTTTAAGCCAAGAACCATTTTTCTTTAAAATGTGGCGCCCCTAACAGGGAAGTGCTCTTAGGTGGCTGCCTACGTGGCCTAATGGGTAATCCGGCCATGGACATAAGCACTGTATTAATAGTCAATGCATTTCCAATATGTGTGATCTTTTCTCCTGCCTTAAAACTACACCATCTAGTGGCGAGATGCAGCATTACAGTACCAGACCAGGGTATGTAATTGCAACATTCTGTGTATAAGATGATCCCCCTATCTTAAACTTTAAAAATTTGGTAAAAAATATTGTTTTATACACAGAAAAACATGGTACTTACATTTTCTCCACTCAACACCACATGACAGGGAAGAGGATATTCCTTTTGGAAACAGTGGGAACAATAAAATGAATCACGTTACATATACACAGCTGGTACAAATTATTATTGATAACATATGAATGGAGCGGAATACCTTGGTTGTCTGGATGTAAAGGGGCCTTGTGTTACTGGTTCAATCTTTGTGGGAGCAGCTCCTTGAGTCTTGGAAGTGAATGTAGCTGGGGGTCACTGTTGTGTGATCCTAGGTTATAAAGGAACTCTAAAGCAGTAGAACATAATATAAATATTTCTAATCACTGCAAATAGGTATCCCATTTTGTATGTCTGTCGCTCCCACAAGACTGTCTTCCAGTTAGGCTTTCAACAGCCTAGGTTGTGCATGATACTGCTGAATGAGTATATTCCACTAATAATAATCAAGCCGGTGACTAATATTATGCTTGCCATAGAGGTGATACAATATATTTAAGGATGGAGCAAGAGCAAACCCAGGGAATTACAAACCTGTAAGCCTCACTCCTGTAGTGGGCAAGTGAAGATATGTTTTCCCCTAACTGAGATACGTTCAGGTTTTAAAAACAGTTGTATAAAATAAGCCAGCTAGCTTCAATAGTCAGCTTATTCACTGTAGAAAGAACAAGTAGTTCCATTTCTTGGCCACAAGATGGCACTGCAGAATTTTTGTGATAAATATATGCATGTCTGTTTCTTTGTTCATTTTCCCACCAAAATTTCATGTATGTTGCCTCACATTGGTCCACCCCCCAGACGGGCCAGCTAAGCCCACGTATTTCCCTGCCTCCTGATTGGCTCTCCTATTTCTGTGATTGGTTACTTCTAGTATGGGTGGAGAATTTGCATATGTTCAGCCGATTGTGATGTACATTTTTTGTTCTGTAACTGCTGATATTCACTGCTGTAACAAGAAATAAAAGAATGCTCTTCTGGAACGTCTAGAGAATGCAGTGTTTTATTTAGAGGGAAGACTTTTATTATTTTACTGAGCTGATGCAGATTTTTCTGATCTGTCTGCCAGGCGCTGAGAGGACGATTTTTTTCTAGGAAGACAAACTGAGAGGGGGATTCCTGTAGCCAAAGGCAGGAATTTCTGGAGCTGAATAGTGCCCCCTCCTGGAATCTTCACAGCAAGCTTTTAGAAGGGTACACAAGAATATGTCTATTTGAACAAGATTTTAAGTAGGAGTCATCACAGATTTATGAGGGATAGGTCATGTCAAACAAATCAAATTCATTTATATGAGGAGGTTAATAGGAACTTGTATCAAGGCAGCTCAGTGGATGTAGTCTTTTTGGATTTTGCAAAGGCTTTTGATACAGTATGACATGGAAGACTATTGTACAAACTAAGGGATACAGGAATTTTAGTAAATATCTGCTCATGGATTCAGAGCTGGCTAAAAGACAGGAAGCAAAGGGTTGTTGTAGATGGAACATACTCAGATTGGACTAATGTGGTAAGTGGGGTTCCTCAGGGATTATTATTAGGTCCTCTCTTATTTATTAATGACTTAGAAGTAGGACTAGAATGTATTTGAGCTGATGACACTTAGTTGTGCAAGATAATTAAATCATAAAATTATGTACTTTCCCTCAAAAGGGATTTGTATAAATTAGAGAAATGGGCAACTAAATGGCAGATGAAATTTAATGTGAATAAATGTAAAGTTATGCATCTGGGAATGAAAAATACCCATGCAATTTATAATCTTAATTAAACAAATCTAGGGGTAGCAGATATTGGGAGTGCCTATGGACAACCACCTAGGTAACAGTGCTCAATGCCAAGCAGCAGCTGCAAAGAAAAATAAAATATTAGCATGTATTAAGAAGATTGTGGAAGCAAGGGAAGCAAATATAATTCTGCCATAACTAATAAAGGGAATGGATAGGGCTAAGTTAGGAAGAATTAGTAAAAAAAAGGAAACCTATTTTGTCTAGAAAAAATGCATCTAAAAGGGATATGATTATCTTATATAAATACATCCGAGGTCAATATAAGTGAACTTTTTGTGCCAAGGGGTTTTTTAACTGGCAAGAGGACATCCTTTGAGGTTAGACAGCAGATACAATACATAACTTTAAAAAGCAATTGGAAACAGGCAGTGGTTATCAGAAAAGATGTCTTATATAGATACATGCAGTATACTTACAAAGTTAAATGCAGGAGAGTAAAATCCAGCTTTGCACACTCACAGGAAGCTTACATAACCAAGTACACACAAGAAAGCAGCCAGGAACAGAGTTGAACCTTTCTGGTAGATATCACAGGAAGTAACTGTTGCTGGATGGAATCAAATAGTTGGGTGGGGTCTGCGCTCACAGCGGAATCAGACCACAAGGATAGAAACTCCAGAATATGATACAAATGTATCAACTAACCTCTGCTTTCTCCTGATTGGCCAAAGCGATTTATGAATCTTAGCAGGGATTTTCTATGGTGTCAACTAACAAAAGCTGCAGTGTGCAAACTGAAGGGATTTAGCAAACATCAGGGTGAGTTTGTAAATGTTTATTTTGGTATCAGATGCATTCATAATCCAGGACACTTAGATATGCCTTTAACTTTACATACAGCTAAGATATAAATACTTGCTGTCAATATTCTGCACACAAGATGCTTTTATGGCAACAATGTCATTTAGACATCCTCAGGATATTTCTGGTCATGTACAATATCAGCTGTTTTCAAGAGCCCACTTGACACATGACAACAATGAATTCTAGATATGTATAATAGCCAAGAGTTAGAACTCCATACCAAATACATTGTCACTCACAAGGAAAAAAACATGATCTGATAATTAATTGTTACAGTATGTAAAAATTCTGATATGATCACCCGAGCAACTGGTTTCTCAAGATAGTTTTGAAAAATTCTAAGAAAGAAAATAAAACATTATTTGTATTGGGCATATTTTTTTCACTGTCACATTTTATTATAAGAAAATATGTTACATGACAGCATAAACAATAATGGCTTGAATAAAACAAATGCATATCCCCATATCAATATGATCAAACCAATAAAGTTCAAGTATGTGTTGCATCTTATACATTTTCTCTACAATTTTTTACTTTTTCTTTTTCCTTCTATTAATCTTTTTTTAATGATTGTACAAATTAACTTCAACCAGGGAAAATAATAAAGTAACATAAAGTGCATAAGAAAATAAATCTTAAGAGCAAAGAAGAAAGAAGAAAGTAGAAATAAATTAGACGCTTGATAGTAAAATATCAAGAATGAGAGTAAACATTAGAAAAGATTATTTCCTTTTCTGCAGTTTTTGTCTCCCCTCCCACCCCTCCAGACTCTCCTCAGAGAGATAAATATTTTCCTGAGCGTCTCTACTGTCCTAAAGGCCATAAACAGAGTGAGGACCACAAGTTTATCTCCGATCCAAGGGTTAGTTCAATATGGTCAATAGAAGCAGTCCCCTCTTCTCAAACTCCATGTTCCCTACCTTATTTTTTCCCTCTGCATTATTATGAACTAAGTTTTAGTCTATAGGAGATTTGGGCAATAAGTTGTAGCGAACCACCGTTTCCAAATCTAATAGAAAGTTGTAAAAAAAGTCTTCAAGGATGTATGTAATTCTATCATTAATAAATATATAATTGAGTTTATTTTTAACAGTAGATATGTTTCTAATTTCCATTGTTTTGCTATATGGCTTATAGTTGCTAGCATAATGAATTGTATAAATGTATTACAAGCACTGCAGAGGCTAGATACTGGTAAGCTAAAAGGAATATTTCCATTTCTGGAGAAAGATTCACTAACAACTGCATCTTCGATTTCCAAATTTTTTAAACATTTAGACATTACCACCATATATGAATAAATTATCCTGTTTCTTGGCATCCCCAGAAATACAATATACTTATCAAGGTTTTCAATGAATGTAGTTTGACTGGAGTGATATATACAGTACTTGGTGAAGGATATTAAAGGCATATCTAAGTTTCCTGGATTATGCATGCATCTGATAGAGGAGAATCAGTAATGTATGCAAACTTTTTTTTGCATGAAAAAATACCCAAATAAACATTTACAAAGTTATCCTGATGTTTGCTAAATCTTTTAAATTTGCAAGCTGAGGCTTTTGTCATTTGTCTCCCCTGAAAACCCCTCCTAAGATTAGCATAATTTATTTTGGCCAATCAGGAGAAATCAGATACATTTGTATCAAACTCTGGGGTTGCTGTGTTGCAAAACAGCCTGGGATATGTAGTCTCTTTCTCTATATATCCTTGTGATCTGATTCAGTTGTAAACTCAGACCCCACCCAACCATGTGATGCAATCCAGCACCAAGTAATTCCTTTGAAAGGTCAAACTACATACATAGATACATTTCCTATGCATACTTGGTAATGTCACACTCCTATGGGTGTGCAAAGCTGGAATTTACTTACCTGCCTATAAATGTGTAAGTACACTGAACTTCTCTATATAACACATCTTTTTTCTGATAATCACTGCCTATTTCTTACCAAACATTTGAAACCCGGGAAACGTATATATACCTTTAAGGGACGTTTTTAGTATGCTATAATTCTATAAATATGTAGATAAAAAGTTCCAAGATTCAAGCCACGTATCATAGTCCCTAATCTGATTCAGGTCAGTTAACAAGACAGGATGATATAGGGACCATCTGGACCAGTGAACCTCCAGTCCAGAATAAATGGAAAGTCTCTATGTAAAAACATATTTGCTCCTAGTATTTTAGAGTCTTGGCTAGCTGTGTAAAAGTTAGCATAGGCCTTATACTGTATTGGCCCGAATATAAGGCACAGTTTTTTTCCCGATATCCAAGCTTGGAAATTTTGTGATTTTAAAAAAATTGCCGATTTGCAGGCTTGAGACTGGTGTGCAATTAATTCTAATGTCATTCATCGCTTTCCCCGTATTTTACAGTGCAGTATTGATTTTTAATTTGCATTTACAGTGCTACATTTAATCCACTTGTGGGTCCTATTTGGAACCCGTAGGATTTTCTTTTACATTTGCTGTTTACGGGAGTGAGTGCCTGCAGAATTGTAGCAACTGAGTAGCGATTAGAGATTTTAGCGATTGTAACGTTTTGTGAGCTACGCTTTTCGGCCTGTAACCCGCAAAAGAAGTTACCATAGGTAAGTTGTGGCTTAAATTCGAATTTTACATTTTTTTTCTTCTTGCATTTCACATGTGCGACTTATATTCGGGGCAATATGGTATATAAATTTGGGAGTTTTCCCTATTGCAATAATGGTACAGTGGTACAGAAAGATGCTTTGATTTGTGAGAAGGTATAACTTTCCGTAGGTTGAAGGGAGAGTTGAAATCCTTAACATTATAATGGATGATAATTATATAATTTAAATGGGTTGCCATGTGTAAGATATGGCTTGTGATCATTTTTAAACATTGTGTCTTTAATAAGTGTATCTTATAAAATATATGTAGTTGTATAAATCTTTATAAGTTATGATATATAAATTGTGTTCAGTCACGACCAACTTATCACAAACAAACTGCCCTGAGAAACTTGAGGTGTGACTATTTATTCCATTGATACTGTAACAAAAGACTTATGTCTGGGGTTGTTTCTGAGTAAAGAAAAGAACAGTTGGGTGTGGTGGACTCTTGCATCTATCATATAGACAACATAATAGGGGGCCTCTTGGCCCAGAGTGTTTATATGTAAACAAGGGGACATCTGTGTGTGAGCGTTTCCCATTTATGGAGTATTTATGGAGTTTGGAGGGAGGTGAGATGATTTCAGTTGAGATGGACAGTCACATATCAAGGGGGAGTGTCAAAGAAAGATATACAAAGTCCAGAGAGTTTTTTAGTCAGTCTATGTCTAGGAGTATGTGTGTGTCCATGAAGAGGTGTCCAGAAGAGCCATCCAGAGGAGTGCCCAGCTGAGCAGAAGCCATGCCGTGGTGTGACCTGAGGCCTAAAGACATGGATTCTGAAGATATTGCTGACTTTTGGTGTAGTATCTTGTAATAATGTAATATTCATATAAGTATCTTTTTGTAAATATCGTTTTATCCCTACTGTTTATCTGTTTGTCTAAAACCCATTGTGTAACAGTATATTAATTTATGTAAAATATATTATTTTTAATTAACATACGGGTATGCTTGTTTAGTGATTTGTCCAAAAGAACTTATTACTTGTAGAAATTATACATTAATTATTTATTAATTGTTAATTTCTTACATATATGGTGAGCCTTGTTCCAGGAGGACATTAATGTAATAATCAAGCATATTAATAAGTATAATATTTTGCATAAATTAATGTACTATTTTCCTATTGTATGCTGTAGTTATAGAAAGTTGTAAAAACTTTTTTGTATGGTACGTTTGGCTGGGGTAGATACAGGATTCTAAAGCAGGTTTTGTTTACATTGATACGTGTTTTCTTTTCTGCACTTTTAAAATTATATTGTTTTGTTATCCAATAATGGAGGGCTTAATGAAAAAAATACCTCTGATCCCTGGTCAAACGTGCAGAATCATGTAGCATTAGCCATTAATGAAAATAAATTGTCTAAATCAAAAGGGAAAACTATTTTAATATTTGCTGCACATTGGATTGCAGAACAATATAAACATTGATGTGTGCAGAAACAAGCTTTAGAGACTAAAGTGTGTGAGCTAACTACTGCTTTAGAAACCCTTACTGTCACTGCCACTATAGCATCTGCTTTGGGTTTAGATAATCAGAAGACATTGCAAAAAAATGAGCAGCTACATAGTAAAAATAATGAAATTGTGGATAGATTGATAGATGCAGAAAGTGCAATAAGATGTTTAGCTTCTTTTAAAAAGGATAATGATTATAGTCACTGTAGAGCAGAATGTAAAGAGACAGAGGTCCAGAAAGTGGACTGCAATGTTTTTAAGAAAAGTGAAGATGATTGTTTCAAAATGGCACCAGTTTCTACTGAGATCAAGAGAGGAGCACATGGGCAGGTCATTTCTGAAACTACTGTTAATTGATCTCTTTCTATTAGTGAAATTCAGGCCCTGAGCAAATCACTTGGTTGTATAGGTTTTCATGATGATCCTGTTGAAATCATGATAAGAATTGAACAGTTTTCAAAATGTAATCCAAATTTAACTGAGACTGATACATTTGCTGTGATTATGGCTTCTTTAGATCAATCCTTAAAATCCAGTTTGCCTTCTGATGTTTTTGCAGAGCCTAGATCTAAAGAGCCTTTGGTTAAAGAGATTTTAAATGTACTGGGTATAGATGAAATGGATCATCATTCTGTGTTTGGTAACTGTACTCAGAAGAGGGGAGAATGTGTACAATCTTATAGTGACAAATTATTCATATTGTATAAACTCACACTCCCTTCTGATACTGAGGCTAATCAGAATGATCACATTTCTAAGAAGGCCTTACTAAAAAGATGTCTGCCTGAAATTATAAATATTATTGGGTTGACAGTATCTGCCAACAATCACTTTTTAAAATATTTTCATTATCTAAAGAGAGCAGGGAGCCGTTTAAGAGAGATAAGTAGAAATAATGGCAGAATTTGTGTACTTCAGACCACCCCACCCCAAACAAAGATGTTTACCAATGCAAATAAAATTTCTTGTTTTGCTTGTGGACAGTTGGGACATTTTGCCAGGGACTGCAAAAATGTGTTACATTCCACCCCTAATTCAAACAAAGGGCCGCATAATACCAGATGGACAAACAATAGTCATAGTCCCACCAGGTGGGGAAGAAATGTTAGAGTTAGAATAAATACAAATACTCAATTTGTTTCTTATCATGTACTGAAATCTCAAAATGATATCTATTTAAGAAAGAGTTAGAATGTCTTAGAGTAAAATTGAATCAGTTAAAATCAAACTATAGTACAGAAAAATGATCTGCTCATAAATCTGTCCTAAAACTAACTAATTATCAAGTTTTATTTTTACAGAAAAACAGAAATAAGCAAACAAACATGGAGGAGAAGGAGATCCAGTAAATGACATTTTTACTAATTTCTTCTACATGTTTTTTCTAAATATATAATAGAGGATCTTCACTTTTATTTTTTAATTTTAAGGACAAGCCTCTATATATATATTTTTTTTTTTGTTTTTTTAATTTATTACATTTTCTAATACAGTCTGGGTGGGACAAATTCTAAATTATAGTTTTTGTGTATTATTTTATACACATATTTTAAAACGCCCGCACTGTCAGCTAACATTTTTTTTTTTGCTGAGTAAATCATACTTTTTTTTAAACTGTTGCCAGAATGAGGACTGTTCATGTAAATGAGCATTTTAACTGGGATTTTTGAGAAGCAGTTATACACTCCGATTTTTTAATTTTTAAAGCCTCTTTAATTCTTTTTTTTGCTTGTTTTTTTATTAATGGCAGCAAGTGTTTAAAATATTTTTATACAGATTGTATGGTATCCTTTCTTTAAAAAAAAAATAATGCATCCCAACACCCGCTTCATAAAATCAAAGGTTTATAATTAAGAGAGCTCATTATTTGGAAATTAATTCACTCTCTAGGTGGGGATACTATAAGAAATGGGACAGACAGCTTTAAACTATAAAGGAATCATTCAATCTGGATTTTTTTTTTCTGAAGGAGGTGTGGCACACAAAGGAACCTCACCAGTATTCATATAGTTTCAGAACTAGTACATTCTGGAGCTACGTGAATATAAATGTAAATATACTCAATTTGGTTTTCTTTTTTTTTTTTTAAACATTGTTTTTTGGTTTTTTTTCTAAAGGATGTGTGGCACACAAAGGAACTTCGCCAGAATTCATATAGTTTCAGAACTAGTACATTCTGGAGCTACATGAATATAAATTTAAATATACTATACTGATATGAATAATAATTTAGTACTGCAAGTTATGAATGCAGAATGATATCAACTTGGTCAGATTTGTTATTGATATTTGTTTAACATTAATTTTGTACTACCAATTAGACATTTAGTATGATACCCCATTGGTCAGTCATTAGTTTATCTCTTGTTTTAATTGTTTATCTCTGTTAGGGATACAGACCATTTTAGAATTAGATCACCCCAATTTAGGAATGCTTGGAGTTTTGAGTTATTATGATCTGCTGATTTTATTATTTTCTATATCTTGTTTTAGAAAGCCAGACTTGAAAGTGATGAAGACTCTGAGACATGTGTGAAATGTACAACCATAGTGATTCCACTAAGATCCTGCTGCATACTTTATATGTCGTTGTGGGTCTTATAATTTCCTGAAGCTACAGAGAAATTATCACACACATTTTCCATTTCCTGAGTGAATACTGAGTCACATTTAATGTTTTCACTAATAAGTACCTAATAAGGTGCTACAATCACTTACACACTTTTTCTATCCCCACATGCTCACAATAAAGTGTCCTTTGATGGGTGGTTTCTTCAATACACACAATACACAGTATTAAAAAGACTGCATACGTCTTAAAGCAAGCTAGCAAGCTAGCTATGTGTAACATTAACCTCTCAATAAGATCCAATATGAGGATGGGACATAGGTGGAAATGGTGACACATGGATGCAACCATGCAGAAAAAATGGTGGAAGTTGGGTGTGGCACACAGAAGTGGTATTGAGTTGTAAACAGACCTTTGCAATAGTTATGGGAGGGTGATGTGATTTTACACAGTAGCCACAGGAGTATAAATTAATATTATAAAATGTATACTGTGAGTGCATACATAATTAGTCAAAATTTGCCTCACAGAACCCTAAAATTTACAGAAAGTATTGGTTGTTATCAGATCATTCCTGTCTCATTGAACAGTATTACTTTGAAATATCACATACACAATAAGCCATATTTGTTTGCGAAATTTGAGAGAGCTCGTTCCATACAAAATAATTTGCTCTCTAGGTGGGGATTGTAAGATATGGCTTGTGATCATTGTTAAACATTGTGTCTTTAATAAGTGTATCTTATAAAAAATATGTAGTTGTATAAATCTTTATAAGTCATTTTATATAAATTGTGTTCAGTCACAACCAACATATCACAAACAAACTGCCCTGAGAAACTTGAGGTGTGACTATTCCATTGATACTGTAACAAAAGACTTATGTCTGGGGTTGTTTATGAGTAAACAAAAGAACAGTTGGGTGTGGTGGACTCTTGCATCTATCATATATACAACATAATAGGGGGTCTCTTGGCCCAAAGTGTTTATATGTAAACAAGGGGACATCTGTGTGTGAGAGTTTACCATTTATGGAGTTTTTATGGAGTTTGGGAGGAGGTGAGATGATTTCCGTTGAGATGGACAGTCACATATCAAGGGGGAGTGTCCAAAAAAGATATACAAAGTCCAGAGAGTGTTTTAGTCAGTCTATGTCTAGGAGTGTGAGTGTGTCCATGAAGAGGTGTCCAGAAGAGCCATCCAGAGGAGTGCCCAGCTGAGCAGAAGCCATGCCGTGGTGTGACCCGAGGCCTAAAGACATGGACTCTGAAGATATTGCTGACTTTTGGTGTAGTATCTTGTAATAATGTAGTATATTCATATAAGTATCTTTTTGTAAATATCGTTTTATCCCTACTGTCTATCTGTTTGTCTAAAATCCATTGTGTAACCGTATATTAATTTATGTAAAATATATTCTTTTTAATTAACTTACGGGTATGCTTGTTTATTGATTTGTCCAAAAGAACTTTATTATTTATGGCTAAAATAGAAAATTAGAAGTCAGTTGCAAAGGAAAGTAAGACTAACCCTAAAATATTTTTTAAATATATTAATGGGAAGAAGGTGAGGAAGGAAGCTATAGGAACAATACAATGTGACACAGGCCATCTGATAATTAGTGACCAGGAAAAGACAGATGAGCTAAATAGGTTCTTTTTGTCGATATGCACAAGGGAGGTACCAGTGGTTGGGACACCGCAACATAATGAGGCTACACTACCATTACTAAATAATTGGTTAACGCAGGAAGAAATCCAAAAGAGATTGGAGAAAATAAATGTTAATAAAGCCCCAGGTCCTGATGGAATACATCCAAGGGTAAGGGAGGTGGGTTCTGTTATACCCCAACCATTTTATCTAATCTTTCAAGACTCACTCACTACAGGGTCTCTACCAGATGACCGGAGAGAAGCAGAGGTGATACCTATATTTAAGAATGGAGCAAGAGCAAATCAGGGGAATTATAGACCAGTGAGCCTCACATCTGTAGTTGGGAAGCTTTTAGAAGGGTTAATAAGGCACAGAATACAAGAATATGTCTATTTGAACAAGATCATAGGTAGCAGTCAACATGGATTTATGAAGGATAGGTCATGTCAGACCAATTTAATTAGTTTCTATGAGGAGGTTAGTAGGAACTTGGATCAGGGCAACTCAGTGGATGTAGTCTTTTTGGATTTTGCAAAGGCTTTTGATACAGTGCCTCATGGGAAACTTTTGAGCAAACTAAGGTATACAGGAATTGCAGTTATTATGTGCTCATGGATTGAGAGCTGGCTAAAAGACAGGAAGCAAAGGTTTGTTGTAAATGGAACATACTCCGATTGGACTAATGTGGTAAGTGGGGTTCCTCAAGGTTCAGTATTAGGTCCTCTCCTTTTTAACATATTTATTAATGACGTAGAAGTAGGACTCGAAAGTAGTGTCTCCATTTTTGCTGATGACACTAAGTTGTGCAAGGTAATTAAATCAGATAATGATGTACTTTCCCTACAAAGGGATTTGCATAAATTAGAGAAATGGGCGGCTAAATGGCAGATGAGATTTAATACAAATAAATGTAAGGTTATGCCTTCGGGAAGGAAAAATAGCCATGCAATTTAAAATATCAATGGAGCAAATCTTGGGGTATCAGATATTGAAAGGGATTTGGGAGTACTAGTGGACAACCACCTAGGTAGCAGTGCTCAATGCCAAGCAGCAGCTGCAAAGGCAAGTAAAATATTACCATGTATTAAGAAGGGTATAGAAGCAAGGGAAGCAAATATAATTCTACCACTATACAAATCCCTAGTACGTCCTCATTTGGAATATGGAGTACAATTTTGGGCACCACTTCATAAAAAGGACATTTTAGAGCTGAAAAAGTACAGAGAAGGGCAACAAAACTAATAAAGGGAATGGAGGGGCTAAGTTATGAAGAAAGACTAACCGAATTAAACTTATTTTCGCTAGAAAAAAGGCGTCTAAGAGGTGATTTGATTACGTTATTTAAATACATCCAGGGTCAATATAAGGCTTTGTTAAGTGAACTTTTTGTAGCAAGAGATTTTCAACTGACAAGAGGACATCCTTTGAGTTTAGACGAAAAGATATTTCACCTTAAACAAAGAAAAGGGTTCTTCACTGTTAGGGTGGTTTAACTGTGGAATTCTCTACCAAAGGAGGTGGTGACAGCGAATTTGATAGATAACTTCAAAAAGGGGTTAGATATATTGTTGAATAAAGAGGGCATTCAAGGTTATTCTAGATAACTAGCAAAGGAATATTGATCCAGGGAGAAATTTGATCTCCAGTTTCTGGGGTCAGGAAGGAATTTTGCTTTTTTTCCCCTTATGAGACAATTGGCAAAGTTTCAATGTTGTTTTTTTTTCTGTTTGCCTTCCTCTGGATCAATTAACAATTAATAACAAATAGTCCACATATTAAAAAGATCAAGAGAGATCTAAAAAGATTGAACTTGATGGACTAACTCTTTATTCATCCTCAAATACTATACTATTAATAATTAATTAACAACTAATTAATTAATAACTAATCCGCATATTGCAGATCAGAGGAGATCTTAAAAGGTTGAACTTGATGGACTGAAAGTCTTTTTTCAACTTCAATTACTATGTAACTTTGTAACTATGTAACTATGTAACTATTACTTGTAGAAATTATACATTAATTATTTAATTATTGGTTAATTTATTACACATGTGTTGATAAAAAAAGGTACAATAGTGAATAACATACCCAGAAAAAGAACCCAAGAGGAATAATTTCTTGATAGCTGGATGGTCTGCCCCAGGAGGAGTAAGATAGGCTCATCTAAGGAAAGATCCTGCAGAGGAGGAAAGAAGAAAACAACACAATAACATTTACACAAATAAAGTCAAAGTATTAACTGGAGGAGAGAACAATAACTTGTCTCTCATTCAAATCCCTATGGAGAGGATTAAATTATATCATTTAGAGAATATAAAACTTCTAGTCTAGTAGCTTTGTGAAAAATGTCTATACTGTAAAAAAATGAGTATCGTAGAGGCTATACTGCCTATATGTGGTATAACAAAAGGTTTGTCCAAATAATGTGTTATCTTATGAATCGTATTGAATAGTTTAAATCAAAGGGAACAGAATAAATAAATCCTTTCTCTAGGAATTTAGAATTTTGAATTTAGATAATAGTCATAAGTCCCATTATTAATGAAATTCACCCTCCTCAATGTAATTATGATATATAATTTCTGCAGCCTCCCCTTTCCTTCTCTCTTTAATGTACAGTTGTCAACTAAAGCCCCGCTCACAGGAGGGCTTCACTTTACAAGTGAAATGCTGCTGCATGGAGATACGCTGCATATTACTGTCTGATAGTATTGTGAAGCACATCCCTGATACATTATGCCTACTGAAAGCACTGGCAGTTATAGCTGCCTCTTCCCATTGTACAGATACAAATCTCCTCTGCACTCAAGCTTTCTTAGGTTGATCAAACCAAGTTGAATTATCCTTTTTACAATCTAATTTTTTTTCCGTATTTTCAATTTTAAGTATATGAATACAGTGCTCTTATATTTAATATATATTTTTTGATATGATCAAAGGGGGCACTTATATTCATGCACTATTAGGTAGTGTTACTACCATTCTGTAAGAGGTGTAATCTAAGTTTTAGGGATATACTGTACAAATGTAATATGTGTTCATTGCTCCATACAAACATATATTCTATAGAAATGACATTGCAGGCTTATATTTTTCTCCAGGATATTGAGAGAAAACAACAGGAGGAACCAGAAAACATTTTGTGTTGCCTTTAAATATGTTTTTTGTTGTTTCGTCATTCAGTCTACGTGACCATATGGACTGCAGCACACCAGGCCCCTCTCATCCAGCTCATAAACATGGTAATTTCAATAAAAAGGGGCATTGGAAAGGCTAAGTTGGACAGAGGAATTTCCCCCTCTCTCACATCACTAAAGCGCTACATAATATGATTTTTTTGTGTGCCCTTCGCTACATTCACTAATAAAGTGTCTCGTTGGTCATTCTCTGTCTTGTGTGATTTCCATTCAGTATTGGACTTTGGGAATTACAAAGTGCCAGCTGCTGCAGGTAATATAGATAGCTTGATAAATAAATATGGCCGTAGATTTAGTATTACGCTGCTCCCAGACAGGACTGCTTAGGCAGGCTGCCTATAAACACTGAAATAATTGCTTTTGTAGTAAATCAAATACAAGGTCGGGCCTGCAGGGAGTGCTTGAATACATAATCAGAGATGGTTCCTTAATTGAATGTATTCTAAGAGAGTTATTACAACTGGAATCCATAACAAAGCTTTTAAATATCACAGCAAATTACACTGATAGCCAATTTTATCTCTCTTTCTTCTGCTGCAAATCTTTGTTTAAGGCTGAAATGAAACAGGGATTATATAAATCACTCAGCTTTATACTATTTAAAGAGATAGATAATAAATATCTAAACAAACTGAATCTGGGTTAGTGATGCTAGCTGCAATATTCAGATCTGTGCCAACAAGGGTGAGGCCAGTAAGGGACATGGAAAAAGACATCTTAAGGGCACTGTTCCAGAAACAAAGATGGTGGCTAGCCCCACATCCCTGCCTCTCCGTTGAAAGAGGCTGCAGATATTGCTGGATTTGTAATGGAATTTTGTTCCTGCCCCGACCTGTTGTGCAAAGTGATCATGGTTTTCTGAGAAAGCTATCAAAATGATCCTGGGGCTGCACAGGGACTTGGATGGACAACTGCTGGCTCTTTACACTACACACTGCACACATTGCTGACACTTACACATCAGCTCCACAACAGTGCAAACCTACATTGTATGCTGCAGGAACATCAAAACAGATTGTCAGCTCTTCAGCACAATGCTTCCTGCATATATTACTTCCAAATAGGTAAAGTATATTCATTTATTAATGTATTAATTATTGCATTAGCATACAAAAACAAATATACACAAAAAAAAAAAAAAAACTCACAATAAACACAAAACCCATTCACCGCGCGACTCCCAACGAGCGCCAACGCTACTCATAGCACACAAAGCCTTGCAATAAGCGCAAAAAGCAGATCAACGCCGACAAAACAATAACAGCAAAAGCGTCTATCAGAAAAAATATATACAACACCCTCGCAATGAGCGCGGAAGGCACTCATTGCAAGCCACGTGATGAGCGCCAAAGACGATCAGCACGAGGCTCACAATGAGCGCCGAAGGATCTCGGACCACCAACAAAATTAATGTCTCTACCAAACAGCATTACCTGCCTTACAATTTTATTGCCGTCATTTTTTGACGGGCAAGTCGCTAGTTAAATGAATAAACAGCTGTTACATGGACCTCTGGGTGGGGGCTATGATGAGAGGTTGCATAATCTAATAATTCCAGGGTAACTATATACAATCAAGATCATAACCAGCCATTTGCTCTACAACAGCTTGTGTGGCTGGTGTGTACTCTCTGATGCATCTAAGAGAATATTTGACTAAATACTCAGTACATTTCAAATCAATGCAGCTCACTCAGGACCTGTTTGTTGATAGCATTGTGGCACTATATAGTGAGAAAAAGATAATAGTCAAAAAATATATTCATAAAGCAAATTTGTAACCAAAGCTATCATAGGGACCAAATATCTGCATAGATATCTATATATGGTATTTCCAAAAGAAGGCGGAAAGATGCACTCAGAGTGGCGATAAATTGAATATTAAATAAAAGAGAAAGCGTACCAGTCCCTATTTTATGCTTCTATGGATGGTGGAGATAAAGGAGATTAGATGAAAATATTTTATACTTATTCTCAGAAAAAAGAGGTATAACTCAGTATTAGAATATATTAATCTTTATTATTCACTTTTAAAATCATAAAAAATATACAAACTATTAAAAACATTGAGTGTTGAATTAATGTGAAGTCACAGCACATCTATGACTAACAATTCACAATATCATTAATTGTCCTCACAATATAATTCACATATTAAGTAATATGAATTGTCTTATTGGGGTTGGAAAACTATAATGTTTTTGAATGATGATTCCTCACATAATGTTATTAAAATATGTGACAGATTAATACATTTCACTTATTCGTAATTCGCCAATAAATGTATACATTCCTACAATATATCTGGATACTCGTTCCTAATATGGCAACATTAGTAAAAGTTTTCACATTGCAATCTCTACTAAGACTTTTTCTGCCTATTATACTAAATTAGTTTGTCATAGTTGTGCTTTCTCCAATATAATTGTATTTTCAGGCATTGTTTATCAGTGTAAAATGAGAATAGCAAAAAATATTTGTTCACTCAAATGCATAAGCCCTACAGCATACTGAGACAGTCACATGCTCACTAATCGCTTTATGGACGTTTCGCCTGTTGCTTCTACAGAGGCACTAGTCACAGAAGTATCAGAACTTCATATAAACCTTATATTGAATGACACTGCCAATATACCAATGATTTGTTCAGACCCCTAAGATATAGAGCACTGTGCAAAAACAGAGCACTGAATGGGGATAACAAGCAACTTGGCCAAAACACAGCTAATAAATGGGTCCATCTTTGGAGAGGAAGAAGAACATGCCAGGCCCCTTAGAGGGTGGACATCTCTCCTTGCATAGTTCTTACTGATAATGGTCTGGATGTGATGGCAGCCATCCCACATAGACTTCCCTGATTAACAACCTGGCAACAACATCAGTATTTCCTCCATATGTATAAAGGGAGTACCCCTCAAACCTTCTACTATCGACCAGGCTCCAAATGAAGGGATCTTAAAGGTGCTGACAAGCCATCTTGTGACTATACTTGGTCCAAACAGCAACACCCCTCTGACATGTGCATGGAAGCTGTGCCCAAAGCTCATGGCATTGAGATGAGCTGTATGTGTTAGTGTTGCTCAGTCGTGTTTGACTCTGTGTGACCTCATGGACCGCCACACACCATGCTAATCCACTTAGTATTCTACTTTATCTTAATTTCTCCCTGGCATTCTTCTTAATGTCAGATGGGTTGTGACTTGAAAAGGCTATTAAGTAATACACTAGAAACAGCACAGATTTGGTGGGCGAATCAGAAAGGGTTATGGCAGATAAATGTTACAAACATCAATGTAAGGTTACTGTTAGAAACAAAAATAGTAACCACATTTATTCACAAATAGTTCAATGTATTTCCTTCAACTTGTAGGAAACAATTCCAGTCTGAGTAACATAAATATATATAGATTAATGAAAATATGAAACTGAGGAGCAATGCCAGCTAGAAAGTTTATAGCCAAGGAGGAAATGCATGTATACACATATATAATAAAATGTGCTAATAATTACCTATAAGTTACTGCTAAGAGTTATATTATGGATTCATTCAGTCTACTCTCTCTCTCGCTCTCATATGATATATACATACACACACACATATATATATATATATATTTAACATACATATATGCAAATTGCTTTATACCTTTTTAATGAAATGGTGATCAATATGACAATGAAGTGTGGAAAACTAATTGGACTTAACGTGGATCAATGCCCTATTACTTCAATTAATGTGATTTGGGAGCTACAGTATTTAAACTGACTTTTTTGATAGCTAACAGGTTATGCACGACTAAACACAGTTCAAACCACATTAAAATCTAACATTCAAATCAAAAAGAAATCCTTTTTATATAGTGACTAGTATGAAGCATAGATGCTACTTGACTGAGGAATATTATCTAGCTACCAAAACAAATTGTCTGATAAATTAGTAAGTATCATAATGACAATGTCATCACTAATATAGTTGTCGTCAGCTGAGTTTGTGTGTAACTATGCCACGCATTGTGAGCCTTGGAAAAGGGGGAAGAGAGGGATGGAGGGAGAAGGCAGGAGGGAGGGAGAGAGAGAAAAGGAAGGAGGGGAGAGAGAGAAGGAGAGGGAGAAGGAAGGAGGGAGGGAGAAGGAAGGAGGGAGGGAGAGAGAGAGAAGGAGAGGTAAGAAGAGAGAAGGAGTGAGGGGGAGAGAGATTAGAGGGTGGGTGAGAGAGTGAGAAGGAGAGGGAGGGAGAGGCAGGGAGTGAGAAGGATAGGGAGAGAGAGAGAGAAGGAGAGGGAGGGAGAGAGAAGGAAGGAGGGAGAGGGACAGAGCGAGAGAGAAGGAGGAAGATAGTGAGAGAGAGAGAGAAGGAGGGAGAGATGCAGGGAGGGAGAGAAGGAAGGGAGAGACAGAAGGAGAGAGAGAAATAAGGTAGAGAGAGGAAGGGAGAGATAGAAAGGAAGGTAGAGAGAGAGAGGGAGAGAGAGAGAGAGACAAGGAGGGAGAGAGAGAGAGAGAGAGAGAGAGAGAAGGAAGCAGAGTGGGAGAGAGAGAGAAGGGGAGAGTGAGGGCGCAAGGAGAGAGAGAGTGAGCAGAGATAGAGAGAGAGGGCACAGAGAGAGAGAGAGAGCGCACAGAGAGAGACACAGGGTACACAGAGAGAGGGCTCACAAGAGACAGAGCACACAATTTTTAATACAAGATTATACCGTCATTTTTGACGGCCAAGTGACTAGTAAACATATAGTTTTGCTGTGTAGTAGAATATGACAGAAAAGCCTGATGTTCAAATCAGTTTTTCAATAACACAACTGCTCTTTTGTTACCACTGGCAGAGATGGGATTAATGGCCACTCAGTGTCTTGTAAATAACTTACTGACTGATCTGAGTGCACACTAATTTTTTTAGCTTTATTTTTCACATAAATAAACATACACAAAAAGATTTATTATTTTTACATACATTTATAGTTTACAATATATCCATTTCTTCCTTACTTAGAATTACAACATTGTATACAAAGGGGCAGCAAGTTTTAACTATTTTATCCCTACCACCTCATCTCTTTTCATTCATTTAACCCCTCTTTAATTTCTTTAACTTCTTCAAATTGGATATTTAGCCACCAACAGAACATAAAGAGGGGAAAAAAAAACAGGGCCCAAAAAAAAAAAAAAAAAGGGAAAACAAGGGGTCCTCCCCATTCTACAGAACTCTACCTTTAAGAGGAGGGTGACAGAGGACCTAGACCAAATTTCAGCAGCAATTATTTTATATGAATCAGACTCACAAGTTTGTCCCAAAGGATCCTTTTAGTTGTGTCTTTGTATATCAAAATCTGTATTTACAAAATCTTTTTCAAAAGCTCTATTTCTAGTCAAAATTAGTTCTATTTTTCTCCAAGAGGGGATTTCCTCAGACTTCCAGTTTAAGGCAATAAGTTGTTTAGCTATCATAATCGTTTGAATTATTATGGCCAAAACTTCAGATTTAGTATCTGAAGGAAAAATGTGTAGTATAACCCCCTGAGTGGAGGGGGTAATAGTTTCCCCACAATTACTGAGATACATTTAAAGCAGTGGGTGGGCAATTCATTTGCCAAAGAGGCCACATGAGAAACTGGGCCTGTTGTGGAGGGCCACCCTCAAGTGCCATATATGTACACGCACATATATATATATATATATATATATATATATATATCACATATTTTAATTGTCAAACTATGAGACGTCGTCACGCTTTGCGTGGTGCGTACTACTTAGGTGATAAGCGCCGAAGGCGCTCATCGTAGTGGTGCGAGCCGTTAACTCAGAGCACTTAGGCTTTAACTTGCAGCACCTAGGCCTCGCATCACCCCCAGTCTCTCCTACCTCCTTCCCCTCATTCTCCCTCTTCCTCCCTTTCCCCCACTCCAATTACCCCCTCTCCCTCTACCCTCCTCTCCCTCTACCCTCCTCTCCCTCTCCCCTCACTTACCTTCATCAGCTGCTCTCCATCGTGTCTTCTGGCTGTGTCGGGACCCGGCATATGCTAATTACGTGACGTCACATGCGCGTCACAGCAGAGGAGCAGGAGCAGCTGATGAAGGTAAGTGAGATGAGGTGGGGGGCTCGCATCACTCCCATTGTCTCCTCCCTCCTTCCCCTCATCGTCCTCTTCCTTCCCCTCATTCTCCTCCTCCCTATCTCCCCTTATCGTCCTCCTCCCTGCCTCCCCTCATCCGCCTCCTCTCTCCTCCTCCCTTTCCCTCTCTCCAATTAACCCCCCTCACCTCACTTACCTTCATCAGCTGCTCCTCTCCATTGCGTCTTCTGTGTCGGGTCCCGGCATATACTAATGACGTAACATAACATGCGCATCACGTCATTAGCATATACCGGGCGGACGCAGCAAGGAGATGCAATAAAGAGGAGCAGGAGTAGCTGATAAAGGTAAGTGAGGGGAGGGGGGTTAATTGGAAAGCGGGAATGGGAGGAGGAAGATGAAAGGGGGGAAGAGACACAGTGGAGGGAAAGAAACCGAGGAGGGAAGAGACACAGGGGAGGGGAAAGAGTAGGGGGGGGAGACACAGAAGAGGGGGGAAGAGACACTGGGGAGGGGGGAAGAGACACAGGGGAGGGGGGAAAGAGACATGGGGTAAAGAGACACAGGAAGGAAAGAGATACAGGGGAGGGGGGAAGAGACACAGTGGAGGGGGGAGAAACACAGCGGAGGGAGAAGGGGGGCAGACACACAGGGGAGGGAGAGGGGGAGAAGAAACACAGGAGAGGGAGAGGGGGAGACACAGGGAGGGAGAGGGGGAAGAGACAGAGGGGAGGGAGAGGGGGGACAGAGACACAGAAGAGGGAAAGGGGGCACAGACACACAGGGGAGGGAGAGGGGGAAGAGACACAGGAAGGAGAGGGGGACAGAGACACAGGGGAGGGAGAGGGGGGACAGACACACAGGGGAGGGAGAAGGGGGAAGAGACACAGGGGAGGGAGAGGGGGGCAGACACACAGGGGAGGGAGAGGGGGAAGAGACACAGGGAAGGGATAGGAGAGGGAAAGGAGGCACAGGTGAGGGAGAGGAGGGGAGAAAGTACACACAGACGAGGGAGAGGAGGGGGAAAGGAGACACAGGGCAGGGAGAGGAGAAGGGAAAGGAGACACAGGGAGGGAGAGGAGGGGGGAAAGGAGACACGGGGTGGAAGTAGACAGGGGAGAGGCTCTCTGTGAGCGCCGAAGGTGCTCACATTGCGTGGCAAACAGCATTGCCAGCATTACAATTTTATTGCCGTCATTTTTGACGGGCAAGTCGCTAGTATATATATATATATATAGATAAAAAACTAAATTTTCTTGTCAAACAACCCCAGGCCCCCTCAGCAGCACCATTCATCCCTCCTTCCCCCTCAGCAGCAATATCCCCCCCCCCAGGGCCCCTCAGCAGCACCATTCACCCCTCCAACCCAGCAGCAGCAATATTCACCACCTCCAGGCCCCTTCAGCAGCAATATTCAGCCCCCACCCCCCTCAGCAGCACCATTCACCCCCAACACCCAGGCCCCCTCAGCAGCACCATTCACCTCCAACACCCCCAGGCCATCATCAGCTGCACCATTCACCCATCCTACCCCCTCAGCAGAAATATTCACCTCCCCAGGCACCCTCACCAGCACCATTCACCCCTAAACCCCCAGGCCCCCTCAGCAGCACCATTCACCCCCAGGCCCCCTCAGAAGCCATATTCACCCCCCCCCCCCAGGGCCCACTTAGCAGCAATATTCACTACCCGACCCCGGGTGCCCCTCAGGAGCACCATTCATCCCCAAAACCAACAGTGCCCCCTCAGCAGCATAATTTATCCCCCCAAAAAACAGGCCCCCTTTTTGCACCATTCACCCCTCCACAAACCCCTCAGCAGCCATATTCACCCCCAACACCCCTAGGCCCCCTCAGCAGCACCATTCAACCTCTAACCCCCTCAGATGCCATACTCACCCCACAAACCCACCCAGGGCTCTCAGCAGCATCATTCACTCCCCCCAAAAAACCCAGGGTCCCCTTGTCACACCATTCATCCCCCAAGCCCCTCAGCAACCATATTCACCCCGAGGCCCCCCTCAGCAGCCATATTCACCCCCAGGGCCCCCTCAGCAGCACCATTTACTCCCCCCCCCCCCCTAAAAAAACAGGCCCCCCTCTGGAGCATTATTCAACCCTTTAAAACCCCCAGGGCCCCTGTCACACTATTCACCCCCCTCAAGCTTCCTGCACTTCATTGTGCATTGCAGTCCCTGTCCCAGTTCGCATTGCTCAGAGGTTGGGTATCGTCCACCTGCCGGAGCTTCATACTACAGGGTCACGTGACATCCTTAGGAATTCCCCTCCCCTACAGTATGAAGTTCCGGCAGGGGAAGGATACCCAACCACTGAGCAATGGGATCCGGGACAGTGGCTGACGGAGGACAGGCAATCCAGAGCCTAGGTAGCTTCGCTCAGTTACCTCCTCCTGGACTGTGCATTGGGTGCCATAACATTGGCAACATTGTATTCATAGTCCAAAGAAATATATGATCAGACCCAGATGTGGCCCGCGGGCCGGAAAGGGAAAGCTTGCGGGCTGGATATGGCCCAAGGACTGTAAAATGCCCAGGTCTGAGTTAAAGCATTCTTTCCAAAACAATTATATCAGAGGGCAATCCCACCAGATGTGCTTTATAGAGGCTTTTTGGCCCACTTCCTCCAGCAAGAGTGAGAGATAGAAGGCGGGAGGGAGAGAAGGGGGGAGGGAAAGAGAGAGAAAGGGAGAGACAGAAGGAGAGAGAGAAAGAAGGTAGAGAGAGGAAGAGAGAGAGAGAGAGAGAGAGAGAGAGACAAGGAGGAAGACAGAGAGAGAGGGAGGGAGAGACAAGGATGGAGAGAGAGAGAAATAGAGAGAGAGAGTGAGAGAGAGAAGGAGGCAGGGAGAGAGAGAGATAGAAGGAGAGAGGGAGAGAGAGTGAGGGCTGAAGGAGAGAGAGTGAGCACAGAGAGAGAGAGGGTGCAGAGAGAGAGAGGGTTCACAGAGAGAGACACAGGGTACACAGAGAGAGGGCTCACAAGAGACAGAACACACAATCCCTAATACAAGATTATACCGTCATTTTTGACGTACAGGTGACGAGTAAACATATAGTTTTGCAGTGTAATAGAATATGACAGAAGAGCCTGCTGTTCAAATCTGCTTCTCAATAACACAACTTCTCTTTTGTTACCACTGGCAGAGATGGGATTAATGGCCACTCAGTATCTTGTAAAAAACTTACTGACTGATCTGAGTGCTTACTATCCTTCCACTCCTGTACATACTGCCCTCAGCGTCTCCTCAGATGCAGCAGGATGCACATAGAAAGCCTCAGTTATCTCTCGAGCAGAGAAGACCTCGCTGTCTGTGGAATTGTAGTAGTTGTAGTTTTCTGTTGATATAATTTAATAAATAAGATGACTACATCTAACACTATGTTATGTAGAGAAAAGGTGAAGTCTCTTGATGAGTAGCACAATCCATCCAATCTAAGAGAATCACAACTTCCTGATAAAGATATACAAGCCATAACCTTCCAATGAACACATTGTCAAGTGTTGAAACATGGGGCCACTGGTAGGCTTCCCAAGGCACAAGCATAATCAAATGGTAGTTCCAACCATGGACTTTCCTGTGACATGACTCCTTATTTACTGAAACAGCTTTATGTTTCAGTAAACAGACACTTAATGAACCCAAACTGCCAGTACTTTAATTATTATTATTCCCGAAATGAGAAGAATATGATAATGTTATTTCATGCTATTATGGAATTATTATACAGTTTCCTCAATTTTTCATTTATATCTACTTCTCCCCATCTTGTATGCTATCACCTAGAGTAAAACACTTTATTTGAATTATGGTGACGACTTCCTTGTGATAACCTTTAATCTGCTTTTCTACATACCACATCATATAACAAGTGATCATTAGAATGGATATCATTTTGGAAGACTTGATCAAATAATGACATTTTATTAGCATGTCACTAGAGCCAAGAGGGAAGCGAGAGAGAGAAGAGAGAGAGGAGAGAGAGAGAGAGAGAGAGTGGGGGGATTATTGCAGTAAAAGGGATAACTTTTTTTGCTGGACAAATGTTTTAGTTAGAGTGATAAGCTTTTGAGACTTCTCTTTATCAAGTCCGAAGCAATACGGATTGTGTAACATAGTAACATGTAACATAGCATTAGAACATTCAGTACAGGAATGATGAAAAATAATATATAAATTATCAAGGCATGTTAAAGGGGGTTATGGGATCTGATGTTGGGTTGATTTAGAAATGAGTCAGCATTGAGAACCATATATGCCCTCTCATATAAATCACTTTTTAAACGTGTAAGAAGTGAAGTTGTTAACTCTTATGCAGGCCTTTCAAACTTGAGAAAGCAAGATAAAATGATTGATGTTACTTTCATATATTTAGACAGGTCTATACTTACCTGTATGTCATGGCACTACCATACTGACTTAATTTATGCAAAATAAGTGCTGCTATAATAATAAATGTATATATTTAAAATGCTGCTGCATGAGGACATCAGTGGTCCTTTAGATTCATCCATTGATCAAGACAGAATTGTATTCACTCTTAGTTTTCTTTTGAAACAGAAAATATTTGACCCATTTATGCAACTGGAGCCGTACTTATGGTGGTGACAGACTGCAGTTTATAAAATAGGGGAATTTATTTCCTTCACAAACTATATTGCCAGAGCGTACAGGTTTGGAATGGCACCTTTCATGACCTGCCTAGCAGAGGAATCCTCTCTTCTCAGGCTTTCTGTGGGATTGCCAGATGTACAGATAAAGTACAGGTTGAGGCCTGTAAGCTTTGATAACATCTCCAGCGTAGTCCCTGGTTTGTAATAAGACATTCCCAGTGCAGTTGAACTTGCTCACGATTTTAGCTGAGCTGTCATGTGAATGGTACTGCTGTCATAAGGTTCAGGAAACCCTGGAGGCATGCTAATGTGGGCAATACAAGAGTAACTTCAATCTGGAAGACTTGTGGGAATTGACTCAGAACAGAGAACCAGACATTACTATTATGCCAAGTACATAAAGTACTGTCTCTTCCGGGAGTTAATATTATCTTTTTTGAACATGTTATGTGTTTATATATAATTTACTAGCGAATTGACCTTCAAAAAATGACGGCAATAGAATTTGCGTTTATTGTGATAGTTTTTTTAATATCTTTTTCTGATGCTAATGAAATAAGTAGTAAAATAATAAATTAATATACTTTACCTATTTGTAAGTAATATATGCAGGAAGCCTTGTTCTGAAGAGCTGACAATTTGTTTTTATGTTCCTGCAGCATACAATGTAGGTTTGCAGTGTTGTGGAGCTAAGGTGTAAGTGTCAGCAATGTGTGCAGTGTGTAGTGTAAATAGGCTGCGTGCGTGAGGGGAGTCCGTTAGTGTAGCTGGGTACTTCCGCATTCTGTAAGTTAGTGTTGTAAAATGGCTGCGAATGTGTAGGTGGTAGGCGGGTTTGTATGATGAAGCGTCCTTGCTAATGGTGAATGTTGTAGGTCGTACAGGTTTTTGTAAAAGCCGTATTTGCTTTGTGGAATTAAGCGGCTTTAGGGGTCGTGTAGCCTCGTTTTCGTTTTGTTCGTTTTTTTCTCTCACTTATGAGATTTTCAAGTGGCTAAACTTTGTAAATTTGACAGAATTCGATGTTTAAGCTGTGTTGCAGAGGTCCTGGGTGTCCCCCCTTGGTGTGGGTAAGGTTTTTATTTTATTTTTGTGTGCATTTTTGTGTTTTTTAATGTTTGGCGCTTTGTGGTCCCTCTTGTGTGGTGGTTTGTAACCGGGTGTGAGGTGCCGTAGAGCCTCCACCACCGCAAATGCGGCCCCGCGCTTCACGAGGGTCCGCATTTGCGGTCCAAATGTCGTAGGGGGTCTTAGGGTGCTCATCTCCACCAGCACAAGGAGTGCCTTTGGTGCTCCTTGCCAGCAACTGCGGCCCTCGCTTATGTGTATGTGTAAAATATGTCAAGAATTACCTGTTGTATTTATTTTATAAAAAAGCTCTTTTAAATGCTTAAAAACAGTTCTGTTCCATGTCCATTTAAGCATACAAAACTTCCGAAAACTGATGGAAACTGAGCAGACCACCCTATCTATTGCCCATTTTGAGATGAAATTATTCACTTAATGGTAACTGGCAGTGTCAGCTTTCTGTGATACAGCAATGCACCAGTACCCAGAACAAGACCACACTTGTCATGGGTACCTCCCCAGCCAGACATTACTTCCTGGACTTATATATAACCAGCTTAACTAAAACCAGGAGATGGTCTTATTTTTTACTCAAGGCTATTACCAACTTCTGTGAACCCTTTGCCAGTGGTAGGACTTGGATTGCTAAGACTTAAACTGGGTTCTATGATCTGATCTACCAACTAACCAAATTGTGAGTAAAATGTAGAATACTAATTCCTCATGAATGTCAGAATGTAGTGAAAATAAAAATTTTGTTTGTGGAAAGGGGATTCTAGTAAGTAGTGGGGTAAGGTAAGCATAATGCTGACTAATACTGTTCTGATGGTCTCTTAGAATAGATGGTCTCTCAAAATATATACTGTAGTAGCTTTTGACCTAGAACTTTGTTCTATATATGCTGTGTTTAATGTCTCAAGGTTCACATAGTAGACAGAAAAGCCATTTTGTCTTCCCATGCTTTCACATATTCTTACAACTGTATCTGCAATTTTCAACAAAGCAATTTTAGAAGGTGGTCGGCCATGTTTCCTTTTCCAACTATTCACTAACAGCACAGAAACTGTGTAGCCCCATATAAATAATCTGGTAAATTAGTATTATGCTTTAAATTCCCTTAACTTTGTGTGAGAAAAAACACAAAAACACTTCCCCCATTCTCTTTCTTCTCCCTCTTTCTTCCCTATCTCTCCCCTTGATTCCCCCCTTTATTTCCTATATTCCCTCTCTCTTTGCCTTTTTGCTTTTCTTCCCTTTCTTCTCTCCTTCTCTTTCTCTCTTCCATCCATCATTTCCTCTATCATACATCCTTCCCTGTCTTCCACTCTCTGTATCCCCCCTATCTCTTTCAGCCCTATCTCTTTCAGCCCTCATTCCTCTCCCATTGAATGCTCTCTCTCATTCCCTCCTTCTTGAACAACGAAAGAGCAGTGTCTCTGAGTGTGAGGGAGTAGAGTAGTTGGATTAGAAGAGGGTGGTCAACTGTGTCAAAGGCAAAAAAGAGATCTAGAAGAAGTAGAATAGAAAAGTGACCCTTTGAATTAGCGGTGAGCAAGTCATTAGTAGCTTTTGTGAGAGCTGTCTCGTGGAGTATTTGGGGCTAGAAGCTGGATTAGAAGGTACCAAGAAGGGAGTTGGAGAAAATAAATTGGGTAAGGCAGTTGTAGATGAGGCGCTTGAGTAATTTGAAAGCCAGGGGAAGTAGAGACATAGGGCGATAGTTAGATGCAAAGTAAGAATCAGATGATGTTTTCTTGAGAATGGGTGTAATTCTGGCATGTTTTAGACAGGATGGTAATGTGCCAGTATTTAGGGAAAGGTGGTTGAGAGGGGAGGTAGTAAGGCGAGAAGTTTATAGCAGGCTGGAGACTTTGTCTTTGGTTACAAGGTTAAAGGAGTGCATAGTGGCTGTGGGATTGTGGAAGGGAGAAGGCTGGGTGTTATCAGTTAGTTGTGAGGATGGAATGTGTAAGTCAAAATGAGAGGATAATTAGTTGCAAATGTTTTCAATTTTATGCTTAAAGGTTGGCTGGTGGCTTCAGCCATGAGACAGGAAGGGCCGGGAGGTGGTGGTGGGTAGAGGAGAGAGTTGAAATTGGTGAACAAACGTTTGGGGTTATATTGATATTAATGATGTGACAAAAAGGGCAGAGAAGTATGAGAAGGAAATCTGCTGGACTGCGAGATTTCCTCCATAGCCGTTCAGCAGTACGGGCACACCACTGAATATATCGTGTTTGTGTGGTGTGCCATGGTTGTGGATGAGAGAGAGGGCGTCTACGTGTGGTTAAGGGGGGGCAAGGGTGGAAGAAAGAGTCGAGTTGTAATAGGAGGTGGCAGTGTCAGGGCAGTTGAGGTTGGTGATGGGGCTCAGAAGTGTTTTGGAGCAGAGTGAGAGCTGTTGTGGCTCAAGTGCTTGCAGGTTTCTGTAGGTTATGGTGGCCAGGGATGAAGAATTGTAGTGAGAGGAGGGTGTGGTGAGGTTGAAGTGCAGGAGCCGTGGTTACATAGAGGGATTGGAAGGATGAATAGGTTGAAAGTGGTGCCGAAATTGGTGAAAATAAGGTCATGGGAATGTCCAGCATGGTGAGTAGAAGAATCTGTAAGTTGTGAGAGGCAGAGGGAAGAGGTGAGTGGGAGTAGTTTAGCGTAGTAGTTTAATCTGCATATGTCTTCCAGTTCTCAAGCCCCTTCTGTCTTCTCCTCTCTCATTCCCTCTTTCTTCCCATCTCTCACCCTTTCCCTCCCAACTCTCTCTGTCTTTTAGATCTCTCTCTTCCTTCAGTCTCTCTCTACTTCCCATAATTCTCTCTCTCTCTGCCTCCTTCCCATCTGACTCCTCTGCCCCCTTCTATCCCTCTCAATCTCCCATCCATCTCTCCCTTTCTCACATCCCACCCCCACTCTTCCACTGCCCCATCCCTTTCATTCTTTATCTCTGGCATTCCTCCCATCCCTCTCTCTCTCTTCCATCTCTTTTCTCTCTCTCCTCGCACTTCTCTTTCCTTCAACCATCCCTACACCCCCTCTCCAACTCCCTTTCTCTGCCTTTCAAATCCCTTTCTTTATCTCTACTCCCACCCATCCCATTCCTCTAACCAGTGGTGGCCCGTCCATAGGGGCGTCGGGGCAAGCACCCCCACCCCAAATATTTTCGTGACCCTGCAATAAAAAAAAACACAATAATTTATTAGTAATAAACAAAAAACAATTAAATATAATGTGTACATCAGCATTCAAGTGTTATTACAGTAATAAATGAAGCAAACTATTCCCTGGGACACTGTCACTTTAAGATAACCCCTTGTGTGTATACATTAACTGCTGTGTGCCTACACTATCCAATGTATCCATTGTAGCTTTCCCTGCATCGCTGTGTGATCATATTACACTTCACTAGTAACCTTTAGACTCTATGAATGAGTCATGATCGTTAATGCATTCCGCCCACCAACCAGAAAGACGCTATGCATGGGCAGTAATAATGTATCCATTTCAATGACTGACAGTCTTCCATCATCAACCAATGATGGAAGGCTGTACAGTTGTCAGGAGAACCACCTAAACCCACCCAGACTGTTAGCTCAGGGCGCCCGCCAGCTAATAGAGCATCAAGTTTAATTTTTGATTGACAGCTTCCTGTTAATAAAACCACCATAAGCCAGTCCCAGCCCTCTTTTCGTTTCCTGCTCCCGCTGAGACTGAGACCTCACTGGCTGAAACTACTCACTCAGACTGACCCAACCTAACAGTAAGTCCTAACTGCCCTGGCCAAACCCCTAGTCCCCCTAATAAAACGAAGGGTCCCCCAGTTACCCCACTATGCCTGCCTGCCACCCACACACACCCACCCACCTACCAACTTACCTACCTAGGCCCGCAATGCCTGGGCAACCCCCAATCACCCCCGCAGTAGGGGTAATCGGGCGGTGGCATAGGCCACATGGGGGTGATCGGGGTGATCATGGGGTGGGACAGGCCCCATGGGGGTGATCGGATCACCCCCATGGGGCCTGTGCCACCCCCGATCACCCCCATGTGGCCTATGCCACCACCCGATTACCCTGATCACCCCCATAGGGCCTGTGCCGCCCCCGATCACCCCCATGGTGCCTATGCCATCCCCTGATCACCCCCCCCTGTAGGCCCATCGGGGCCTGGCCAACCCCCACCCCAACCTACCTAACTACCAACCCACCTACCTACCCCCCTGACCCAGTGACCACACCTGACCCCACCCTGACCCAACTACCAACCCACCTACCTAACCCCTGACCCAGTGATGACACCTGACCCCACCCTGACCCAACTACCAACCCATCTACCAACCCCCCTGACCCATTGAGCACACCTGACCCCACCCTGACCCAACAACCAACCCACCTACCTACCCCCCTGACCCAGTGACCACACCTGACCCCACCCTGACCCAACTACCAACCCACCTACCTACCCCCCTCACCCAGTGACCACACATGACCCCACCCTGACCCAACTACCAACCCACCTACCTACCCCCCTGACCCAGTGACCCCACCTGACCCCACCCTGACCCAACTAACAACCCACCGACCTACCCCTCTGACCCAGTGACCACACCTGACCCCACCCTGACCCAACTACCAAGCCCCCTACCTACCCCCCTGACCCAGTGACCACACCTGACCCCACCCTGACCTAACTACCAACCCACCTGCCTATGCTACCAGTTAAACACACAACACAACCCCCCCCCCCATATTTTTATTCCATTTTTCAAAGTGACAGGCAACGGATCTTTAACATTGCAGTTAAAATAAAAAGGATACTTTGCCTGACACTTTCAAAGATGGAATAAAAATATGGAAAGGGCAAAAAAACAATAAGTAAATATAACAGCACATACCTTCCAAATTGACCCCTCCAGCGGCGGCCTTCTGCCCTGGATAGTCGGGCATTCCAATCAATTTTGATTGAAGCCCATGTCCTTCCATCTTGATAGAAGCCCTTGTCCTCATCTTGTTTGAAGCCATTGTCCATCCATTCTGGCCCATTGCAAGAGGCCTCCACCTAAAAAATCCGACGCTCTAAAAAAAAAAAAAAACAACAATCTAATGGAGCTCCTCCTACAAGGAGCTCCCCCCGACGACTAATTGATTTTTTCCCACACACCGCCTTTTATACTATTTTTGAAGGACTCTGATTGGCTGAAATGTTTTGATTGACATTGATTTCAACCAATCAGAGTCTTTAAAAAATTAGCAAAGCAGGTATGGAAGCCTGTAAGGGCAAAAAAGGTTAGTGTGAACTTGTATGTATTATACATATTACAGGGCTATTTATGTGATATACATGTTACAGGATAATATCCTGTAACATGTATAGCAAATAAATAGCACTGTAATATGTATAATACATAATGTCTACCACAAATACATGAGCAATAATCAAATAATTAATAAAGTACATCAATTAATCAATTAATAAATATCAATTATTATATTTTTTGTTTTATGTAGATTGCTTTATGTGTGTGTGCATATATATATATATATATATATATATATATATACATTGATTAATTTATATATTGATTGATAGATATATTGATTGATAGATATATTGATTGATATATATATATATATATCAATATATAAATATATATATATATATATATATCAATATATATATATATATATATTGATTGATTTATATATTGATTGATGGATATATTGATTGATAGATATATATATTGAAATATATATATATATATATTGATATATATATATATATATTGATATATATAAATTGATATATATATATCAATATATATATATATATATCAATATACATATATATATCTATATATATATCTATATATATATATATATATATATATATAATTATATCTATATAATTAATTATATATTTCAATATATATATATATATATATATATATATATATAATCAATATATATATATATATATATATATATATATATTTTTTTTTTTTTTTTTTTAATGTACAGTTTGGGCCTATATGGTTTTGATTGGTTATTTAATGTTTTTAAGGTGCGGTTGGGGCCTATATGGTCACACTTGGTCTTTTAATGTTTTTAAGGTGCAGTTGGGGCCTATATGGTCACACTTGGTCTTTTAAGGTTTTTAAGGTGCGGTTGGGGCCTATATGGTCACACTTGGTCTTTTAATGTTTTTAAGGTGCGGTTGGGGCCTATATAGTCACAATTGGTTATTTAAGGTTTATAAAAGTCATTATGACGTCAGGGGAGGAGTTATGAAAATGGGTGTGGTTTGAAAAAGGGAGGGGCTACATTTCGCCCTGGCGCCCCTCCAACTTGAAAGTTCACCAGCCACCACTGCCTCTAACCCCATCCCTCTCTCACTTTTTTCTGTCCTCTTCTTCTCTATTCCACCTCTTTTCTTCTTCTCTAATCTCCTCTACTCTTATATGTCTTATGCTTTCACTGTTGTGCTCTTTTAAAATACGGTGCCTTCTACTTCCTCTTAATGCATATATATCAGGATACTTATTTCTCTCCTATATTTAGTACATTGACTTGTAAGCATAATGGTGTCTGGTCAGTAGCAGCAACAGAAGTGACAGCAATTAAAGAATCTGGGGTTGGGTGGGAGTCTGTAGGTCCAGTCCAAGGCAACAAGGCAGATCAGAGTAAACCACAACATAGTTACATAGTTACATAGGGCCTCTTTCTATTATTGGCTGTAAAACGGCCGCAAGGCTGCGATTCCTTGTGGGGGTTCCGTTATCTTGCAATTCAATTATACGGCCCCGCAAGGATCTCCCCTTACGGCCGGCCGTATATCTTGCAACCGGCCGTAAACTCAGATATCTTTAAACGCAAAAATAAATTCAAGACGGCACTGTAAAGCTCTGTAAATGCTAGGGATCATAATGGGGGACATGAGGATTAATAGCCACCCCCTCTCAAGCTTGCACATCAGCCCAAATCCGAGATTGCATTAACTGTTTATTTTCCGGCTGCAGCGTGGGCGGGTCTGAGGTGCTCCAAGCCCTCTGGACTTTTTACATGGATATGTGACATAAATTAAAAAAATATATATTTACGGATTTGAGTGTAGGGGAATGTTGTGCTATTAATGCTAACACCTACAATCACTTTATAGTCTCATAAGAGTGCAGGATAACTTTATTATGGCTTTAAAATGTGCCTAATTGTGTGCCTGCGGGACCTTTTTTTTGCAAGTAAGCTGCGGCTCGGTTTTAGCCTTGCAGAGAGGTTTCCCGGAGCAATTGAATAGCAACCGGGGCTTTTTTTGCGGCCGAAACTCTTGCGGCCGTTTAAGATCAAAGGCTTTCCTCCGGCGCGAGCGGCCGCAAGGGATAGCAAGGCGCCGGCCGCAAGCCTGCCGGAATCCCCGGCCGGAAGGGAATAGAATAGCCGAATAGCTTGCGGCCGGTCCTTGCGGCCCCGCATCTCCTACGGCCGTTAACAGAATGAGTCCCATAGTATTTAAGGTTGAAAAAAGACTTTCAGTCCATCAAGTTCAACCTTTTAAGATCTCCTCTGATCTGCAATATGCGGATTAACTATTAATTCATTAGTTGTTAATTAATTATTAATCAATTATTTAATGTTTTTTTTTATTATTAATTAGTCCAGAGGAAGGCAAATAGAAAAAAAAAAAAAAACAAGCGAGACTTAGCCAATTGTCTCAAGGGGAAATGTAAAAAATTTGGATCATTACTGTCTCTCTAATTATCCATGATAACCCTGAATAACCTTTTTAATTAGAAATAAATCTAGTCCCCTTTTAAAGTTATCTATCGAATCCGCTGTCACCACCTCCTCTGGTAGAGAATTCCACAGATTAACCACCCTTACTGTGAAGAACCCTTTTCTTTCTTTGAGGTGGAATCTTTTTACTTCTAACCTCAAGGGATGTCCTCTTGTCAGTTGAAAACCTCTTGGCACAAAAAGATCCCCCAACAAATCTTTATACTGACCCTTTATGTATTTATATAAGGTAATCATATCTCCTCTTAGACGCCTTTTTTCTAGAGAAAATAAGTTTAATTTGGTTAGTCTTTCTTCATAACTTAGCCCTCCATTCCCCTTATTAGTTTTGTTGCCCTTCTCTGTACCTTTTCCAGCTCTAAAATGTCCTTTTTATGAAGTGGTGCCCAAAATTGTACTCCATATTCCAAATGAGGGTGTACTAGAGATTTGTATAGTGGCAGAATTATATTTGCTTCCCTGGCTTCTATACCCTTCTTAATACATGCTAGTATTTTATTTGCCTTTGCAGCTGCTGCTTGGCTTTGAGCACTGTTACTTAGGTGGTTGTCCACAAGCACTCCCAAATCCCTTTCAATATCTGATACCCCTAGATTTGCTCCATTAAGATTATAAATTGCATGGCTATTTTTCCTTCCCAGATGCATAACCTTACATTTATTTGTATTAAATCTCATCTGCCATTTAGATGCCCATTTCTCAATTTTATGTAAATCCCCTTGGAGGCAAAGCACATAATTTTCTGATTTAATTACCTTGCACATCTTTGTGTCATCAGCGAAAATGGAGACCCCACACTCCAATCCTACCTCTAAGTCATTAATAAATATGTTAAAAAGGAGAGGACCTAATACTGAACACTGAGGAACCCCACTTACCACATTAGTCCAATCAGAGTATGTTCCATTTACAACAACCCTTTGCTTCCTGTCTTTTAGCCAGCTCTCAATCCATGAGCAGATATTTACTGCAATTCCTGTATCCCTTAGTTTGCCCAATGGTCTCCCATGTGGCACTGTATCAAAAGCCTTTGCAAAATCCTAAAAGACTACATCCACTGAGTTGCCTTGATCTAGGTTCCTACTAACCTCCTCATAGAAACTAATTAGATTTGTTTGACATGACCTATCCCTCATAAACCCATGTTGACTCCTACTTATAATCCTGTTCAAATAGACATATTCTTGTATATTATCCCTTATTAACCTTTCTAAAAGCTTCCCCACTACAGAAGTGAGGCTCACTGGTCTATAATTCCCCGGATTTGCTCTTGCTCCCTTTTTAAATATAGGTATCACATCAGTTTTTCTCCAGTCATCTTGTAGAGACCCTGTGTTGAGTGAATCTTGAAAAATTAAATATAATGGTTTGGCTATTACAGAACCCAGTTCCCTTAGTACCCTTGGATGTATTCCATCAGGACCCAGGGCTTTATTAACATTTATTTTTTCCAACCTCTTTGGATTACTTCCTGTGTTAACCAATTATTTGGCAAAGGTACTGTAGCCCTATTATGTTGCAGTGTCCCAACCACTGGTACCTCCCTTGTGTATACAGAAGAAAAGAACCGATTTAGCTCATCTGCCTTTTCTTGGTCACTAATTATCAGACGGCCTGTTTCACATTCTAATGTTCCTATAGCTTCCTTCCTCGCCTTCTTCCCATTAATATACTTAAAAAATATTTTAGGGTTAGTCTTACTCTCTTTTGCAATTAATTTTTTATTTTCTATTTTAGCCAGTCTAATTGCGCTTTTGCAAGCCTTGTTGATTTCCTTGTATTCCCGTAAAGCAGTCTCTGCCCCCTCTTGTTTGTATAATTTAAATGCCTGTTTTTTACTCCGTATCTTGATCTTTAAATCATTGTTAAGCCACATGGGTTGTGATTTACTCCTTTTACTTTTATTCCCACACGGTATATGCCGATGTGTATGTATATTTAGTATGGATTTAAATGTTGTCCATTTATGTTCAGTGTTTTTACCTATCAGTTCTCTGTCCCAGTCTATACTTTGTATTGCTGCCCTTAGACCGTTAAAATCTGCCCTTTTAAAATTAAGAGTTTTTGTTGGCACCTTAAAATGTTGTTTTTTTAATTCAATCTCAAATGAGACTGTGTTGTGATCACTGTTTCCCAAAGGTTGCCCTATTTCAACATTTGATACACTATCAATATTATTTGTAATGAGTAAATCGAAGATAGCTTCATTTCTAGTAGGCTCCTGTATAACCTGGGCCAGATAATGATATCTGAGTGTACTCAAGAACCTGCTCCCCTTAGCTGAACTGCTGGTCTCATTTATCCAGTTTATTTCAGGGTAATTAAAATCTCCCATTATTAGAACTTGCCCGTGCTTAGCTGCATTTCCAATCTGTAACAATAATTGTATTTCCTCACTTTCAGCTATATTTGGGGGTTTATAGCATACTCCTACTAATATTCTTTTGGAATTTGCTGCTCCGCTATTTAACTCTACCCACAACAATGAATAATTGTGGGGGGCTATGTAAAGGAAGAGGTGGATGTGACAGAATTTCTATCAGGACCATCAACTACCCCCTGAAAGGGTATAATCACTGGGGTCTGGAGACTAAGGAGAACTGGCATTGGGACTTTAGGGATAAATGTCCTGAAAACTCCATTCATTTGGCACCGTTCCCATTACTTGATTTAAAATTCCTGGGCTGATTGGTTAACCAGTTTTAGTGGCCATTAATTGGCTATTGTGATTGGACACTAGAAGTGGGCATGGGAAATTCAAATACACACTATCAAACTACTAGATGGGAGAAAGGGACGCCAATAGAAGAGCTGCCTGAAGAGGGGAAGTTGAAAATGCTGAACAATGCAGAGGAATTATAGTTCTTTTAAGAGACTTTGTAACTACTCCACTACAAAGACGCCTCTTAATCCCATTATTCCTCCAAGTTCTCTGTACAATCACTAACATCTTTCTTCCCTTAGGAAACAATGCAGGCTCTAGGCCAGGTGTTGATTGGCCCAATTAAATCTCTCGGGTCTGTCTGCTCTCTTCTGATTGGTCGCTCAGGTCACTACCCGGATCAATAGGAGAAGTGTCGATGCCAACATTCAGAGACTGTAGGGCAGGATGTTCAAACCAGGTTGGTGGCTTCCTGCCCATTTGTTTCCCACCTGCCAATCACAAACTAGCTGACCCTCCTGCAATTAATCTCCCCAATTTAGGAGAAAAATTCAGACATGTTTTTTGAGACATTGTAAAACTTGTTTTTGACTATTTTATTGCGTTGACCCCATATAAATATACAAAAAAAGTCAGAGGTGCTCATCAGAGAACGAACCAATAGGTTAGTTCTATAGCCATGATAAGCCACTCTGAGAGCAACCTCTTTTAGCTCACTTGTGCCCTTCACAGGGAGAAATATACTGTAGTATATCAGTCTGGTCCCACTCAAAAGAGTGACCCAGCCCCGAAATACCAGGCAATTCTACCCTGAACAGAAGAAACAGCAAACCCCAGACACGTTTCGGCCTTTATGGGCCTCGTCAGTGAGGTGCAGCTGAACTCTCTAAGGCACAGTGAGCAAGGGGTCCACGTCTGGAGTGTCCTATTACCCTTAGGGAGACTAAACCATAAGGGTAATTTGCATAAACAGAAAAACTAAGTCAGAGGTGCTCATCAGAGAACAAACCAACCTTAATAGGTTAGTTCTATGGCCATGATACGCCACTCTGAGAGCAGACTGATATACTACAGGATATTTCTCCCTGTGAAGGGCACAAGTGAGCTAAAAGAGGTTGCTCTCAGAGTGGCGTATCATGGGTATAGCACTCACCTATTAAGGTTGGTTCGTTCTCTGATGAGAACCTCTGACTTAGTTTTTCCCCATATAAATATACACTGATCTACCTAATAAAGTGACATAGTCTCCCTGGACATGGCTGTAGTGTAATAAGGAGTAATAAACCCTCTATTATTTTATATTATGATCTTCGTCCAGGGGTCTCCAGTGATTCCTGGTGAGCTGTCGGGTCTGAGAAGACCCTCTTCGGTAGTAGCAGCTTAGAGAATGTGGAGTAGGGGAGTAAGTGTCTAAAGTTTTACATTAGTAGATGCAGAAATGCAGTACAGTACAATACATATTCAATATGTGTAGTAGCTTTATCAGTCCTTGCTTGTTGCAAATGCATACTGACCATTAAAGTGCCACACAAACATTTCACAGACACATATATTCTGTAGCATATAACAGGTGTTAATTTGTGTATTAATTGGATTTTGTCATTGTTCATAAGAGTTGCAAGTGTGTTACCTTCAAATGTTTTTAACAATGCGCACACCAGTTAGATACATAATACAAGTCATTAGGGGCTATAATATCAGTGTTTTTTGACACATGAATCTAAAATCGGGGTAGCAAAAGCATTTATTTATCCTTCATGAGGATATGCACATAAATGACTATTCTGACATGTAGTGTTATAATCTAATACTGTTTTAATACAGTAGTTTCAGAATATGTCCAGAGGTAATAATGGAGTAATTACGGTATGCTGTTTAATCATTGCATCTAACAGGTCATTTTGTAAGTATGGTCATTTTAAAATGACTTCTCCTGTTATATATATATATGGTACAGATGCTATCCTTCTTTGCTTTTGTACATATAGCCCTTGATGTTAGATTGGGTGCTCAGTATACTGACTCTTGGTTGCAGATAGGGATTAAAAACGTTTTAAAGGGCTGATGTAATTCAGGAAAACTTAAAATGTGTAAAATATGTAATAAAATAACAATATTAGTAGCTGAGTATGCCATTATCATAAAAGCATTTTTAAAGAAAATTGGACGATCTTGAGAACTGTTTTTGCTGTTGTTGTTTAGTTGTTCAGTCATGTCCGACTCTCAGTGGCCTTATGGACCAAAGCACACCAGGCACATCTGTTAGCCACTACCCCTCTAAATTGGCATCAATCTCACGTTGCTCCAATTACCTCATCTATCCATATCCACCTCTGGCATCCCCTTCTTCTTGTGCCTTCAATCTTTCCCAACATCGTCTTGTCTAGGGAATCCTGCCGTCTCATGATATGGCCAAAATATTTGAGCTTCAGCTTCATGACCATACCTTCCATTGAACAGTTTGTCTCAATTTCCTGAAGTACTGATTTATTGGATCTTCTTGAACTCCAAGGGACTCTAAGCAGTCTTCTCCAACACAACAATTCATACGCATCAGTTCTACGGCACTCAGCAATCTTTATGGTCCAGCTCTCACATCCATATGTTACCCTTGGAAATACCATAATTTTTATTATGCAGACTTTTGTTGATAATGTAATATCTTTACTTTTTACTAGCTTGTCTAAGCTTACCATGAAAATAAAATGTGTTACTGCCTCCCCTTCTTCCCATTCTATTTGCCAGGAACTGAGATTACCGTTTGCCATGATCTTCTTTTTAATATTGAGCAGCAGGCCAACTTTTGCACTCTCTTCTTTTACCCTCATGTATAGGTCCTTTAGTTCCGCCTCACTTTCAGCCATCAGAGTAGCATTACCGCGTATCTGACGTTGTTGATATTTCTTCCAGCAATATTGATTCCAATTTTGGAATCATCCAGTCCAGCCGTACGCATGATGTACTCTGCGATAAGTTGAATAAATAAGGCAACAATATACAGCCTTGTGGCACTCCATTTCTGATCTCGAACCATTTTGTTGTCCCATGTTCAGTTCTGACCATGGCTTCTTGATCCACATACAGATTCTACAGGAGGCGGATGAGATTATCTGGTACTCCTGTCTCTTTAAGAACTTTACAAACTGTTTACAGGAGTCTTAATATTTCTGATTTCAGCCCTTCATCCTTGCATGAATTTTGATGGTTTGTGTCTTTTCTATCAGTGGAGAGAGAGGTGGGTGAGCAGGGAGAGTGTGAGGGAAGGGGACTTGGTCATTGGATATGACGGATGCCTCCAGGGACCAATAAAAGCATTAAAAACTAGCTTCATGACATTGTCCCTGTCTGTTTATGTTCTTAGTCATACTCATTTTTTCAGACAAATATTTTTTGTTCATCCGACAACATCCTTGAATGCTAAATTCAGCCATTAGTTTGAGCAGGTACTTTCTGTTTTCCCAGTATTAAATCGCTATGTGTATAGATGTTGGGATATTTGTCACTCTGTCCCTTACTGCACAGTAACACTTAGCCTTTAGTAGTTGATATTTATAACTGTGACACATTACTTGTCTAGACGTTATTGTTTACAAGGGAATTCAATTCAATCTCAGTGATTAATATCTGATGATTCTGTATTTAGTTTACAGCATTTTCTTGTAACATCCTATGAAAATGTCAGTCACTTGGCAGCAGTTTCTCAAGCTGATAAAGAGCCACTGCAGTGGCTGCACATTATAGATTCAGTTATTTATTTGACAACTGCTTAGTAATAAAAACAGTACATAAAGAAAAAATAAATAAATGCAACTCTTAATACTTTAATTTTAACCTTACTATATCAGATTGAGGAATATTTGCCTTTGTCAGCATCCTATTGGGTGTCCAGTGGTGATGACCCGCCGAATGGTTCATCTTTATCTGCCTGCAGTGGTCACAAACAATGAACAGGGGGGAAGAGAAAAAGATCTACCTGAGACTGAAAAACTGTAGTTCAAATGTATATTGCTAATCATTTGCTAAATAAACAGTATTGTGTGAACACAATAGCAGTCATTTTAGATAATTTACTAAGAGAACATCTCAAGAGAATATTGGGGTTTTAGGGTCTGTTCTGACACTTTTTCCTACATTATAATTTAAAAACTCTAGCACCAAAGTTCCTAAACTGTTGTATCCAGCTGTGGACCACAAGTTTCTATCAGGGTGTCCACGGAACTTCTTGTTTTACAAAAATATATGAAAAATACAATGAATATAGACGCATAAATATAACTTTAGATTGATTGTAAATGTACATGTTATACTGCAGTATTGCACTAATACATTGTATTTGATAAATAACAGATAGAAAAATCATTAAAAGCCCACTGTAGTGGTAAAAAAAAAAGGTTCTGTTTGGAGTAACTACTAACAATCAGTATTAATCAAATCTAGCTTTTAAAAATTACTTTTAAACCTAGCATTGTAAATCATAGCCACACCCTTTAGGTGTTCAAGTAAGAGGATCTATACACACTGGCCTAACTTTTTTTGGACTGGGGAATGTCTGTGCAATAGCCATTGAAATGAGGCAGATAAAGGATATGTAAAGGCTCCTGTCATGAGGAAAGGCCATCTAGACCAGGCAATGAATGTATCCCATTGGTTAGGTACTGTCCTCTGTGGGTTTCTGTGTATCTGTGCTAGGAAATCCCCTGAAAGGAGGCTTGCTTCAGGATCTGTGGATAGCAGTAATGCAGGATTTATTGCTAGCTGCACTGGAACAAAGTGATTCAAAAGCTCTTCCCTACCCCCAGAAACACAGCTTACATGCTTGTATGCTTTTAGGAGGGGTAATTCCCTTTATTGAAACACACAGTATCTTATGTTGTTGTGGAAAATACAAATATTATTTTTTTTTTTAGTGTATATATATATATATATATATATATATATATATATATATATAGCATTTATCATTTTTTGAAGCACTTGTGAATTTTAGCACAAAACCAGTATTTTTCCATTGTAGGACATAAGGTATGATACATTAAATCTGCATGTCTCACGATTTAGCCTTTTCAGTAGATGCCATAAACAATTTCTTAGCCTAAACAAATATGTAAGCCTACAAGGTCAACACTTAACCTATGTGAAACAGATTTTATTGTTTCTTTCTATAATTATGTTTTCTTTTGCAATATACTTGTTGGGGAGGTATTGAGGTAAAAGGTGCAAAGGACTCCGTGAGATAAGATCTAAAGATCCATGTTGTAGGAAACTCATCTATACTGGATCTTTTAGAGACCTTGAGTCTGTATAAGAGCCAGTATGAAGATCATACATTTACTTCCTATTGTGTTTATCATTTTACTTAGATTTTTTTATTTGAATGTGTGAAATGTATCTTAAGATTCTACCTTCTGATATTTGTATTTTTCCTTTGATAACAATTTTGGTTGTCATTGGGGGAAACATTTTTTTGTGTGTGTATGTATATATATATATATATATATATATATATATATATATATATATATAGCATTTATCATTTTTTGAAGCACTTGTGAATTTTAGCACAAAACCAGTATTTTTCCATTGTAGGACATAAGGTATGATACATTAAATCTGCATGTCTCACGATTTAGCCTTTTCAGTAGATGCCATAAACAATTTCTTAGCCTAAACAAATATGTAAGCCTACAAGGTCAACACTTAACCTATGTGAAACAGATAACCAGTAATAGTTTTTGTGCACATATTGTGATGTGCCAGATATGATTAAGCATGTGCAAAATGCATGCACCTTATTTTTATTGGATATCATAATATAAATAATAATTTATTGGCTGTTGGTAGGATGTCTCATTTTCCTACATGGTGATAATGGACTGCACCATTCTCTGTATGTAATTACTATAAAAGCTGTGTTTGTTTATATTTCTGTTCAGCCAGTCAGCTAGCCAGTGGTCCAGTGAGCCAGTAGCAGGACACAATTGTAACTGGTCTTCTATTGCTATTTTTTTTTCTTCAAATAATCCAAACAAAATCAGAGGCCTCTTTGTTTTGGGTATCATGACTCGGTTTCGGAGTAGATTGTGGTTTGTGGGTATGATTTTTCCCAAACAATGTATATAAAATCGACCTGGTAATTCAATGAATCTATGGTAGGGATGGGCAAGTCCGGTCCTAGGGGGCCACATACACAGGCCTGGATTTGAGGATTTCCTTTCTGTGCACGGGTGAGTCAATCTGCATGTCCCATGATTTAGCCGTTTCAGTAGATGCCATAAACAATTATTTAGCCTAAACAAATATGTATTTCAGTAAGCCTACAAGGTCAACACTTAACCTATGCGCCAGAGATAACCAGTAATAATTTTTGTGCGCATATAGTGTCATGCCAGATATGATGAAGCACGTGCAAACTACATGCATCTTATTTTTATTGGATATCATAATATAAATAATAATGTATTGGCTATTGGTGGGATGTCTCATTTTCCTAGATTAGTGATAATGGATTGCACCATTCTCTGTTTGTAATTATTATAAAAGCTGTGTTTGTTTATATTTCTGTTCAGTCAGTCAGAATTGTAGCTGGTCTTCTGTTGCTAATTCTGTGTTTTGGGTATCATGACTCGGTTTTGTAGTAGATAGGTATGATTTTTCCCAAAAATTTGACGAGTTCACTAATTGTCCGGTATATAGCACCCCGAGCTTCGGAATTTGTGTGGGAGATATTTGGCCGCTAATCATGGCAAACATTAGAGGTGAGCAGAGCCCCTTTTATTAAAATCTGTGTAGGATTGCTGTCATGCGTGTCTTCCATGGAAACTGAAGCTTGGGAGTGGAGGACAAGGTCGCACAAAATTACCTCACCCAGACTGACTTCTATCCAAAACCTGGTAGGATTTCATTTTTTGCTGTTTGCTGTTGATAACCTAAGAATGCTAATTAGTGATATTATGTAAAATAATGTAATTAACAGAAGTAGAATCGTTTACGATATTTTAACATGTAAAGGTGTTAGTTACTGAGACTAGATTAATGGATATTAAAGAGAAATTGTGCCTGACGAGGTGTTACTTTAAATAAGCGCTGTAGATATAGATTAATAGAGGTTTACCTTACCTTTAAAATGTGTGAAAGGTTTACTTACCTAGAAAAGTGGAGAGGTTTACTTTACCCAGAAAAAGTGAAAGGTTTACCTTACCATTAAAAGGTGTGAAAGGTTTACTTTACCTTTAAAAAGTATTTTGTCTAGATGGGTTTTTGAGAGCAGAGCTGTTTGATGAAAAGATAGAGTGTAGCTTTGCTATCTAACTCACAAGACGCCGAAGTGACAAGTGGCTGATGGCAAAAATTGCGGATGAAATTGGGCCCATGTATGTAATGAGTGTGAGTACTGAGTGTCAGTACCGTGTGCAGTGAGTGCTGTGTGAGAAATTGAGACAGAAAAGGAAGATTGGTCCTTTGTTCTGTGTTATTGTTTAGTGTGTTTAAACATATGTTTACAGTGTTATGAAGTGCGTGAATTAGAAAGAAACAGGTGTGTGTGAGTGTGTGAATTGACTGTTCAAACACTGTAAATTGCTTATTTTTCTTTGTATAGCGCATGCTGTGTGTCAAAATAGGTTATATTTTAATTGGTGCATGTTTTCTGAGGCTGTGTAAATAACTGAACTGATTTTCTACGCTGCTGCTGCCCCCCCCCCCCCCCACACACACACACGCTACGAGCAGAATCCTGTGCCCTAGCAGTGTAAAAGTGAGACTAAATTTTGTTTCGTTCCTATAATTAACTGTTCTAACCAGGGTGTTTCTAGAAGAAATAAGAAAGCTCATTAAACTATTCTTTGTTAAAATTAGTCTTCCGAAAAAAACATTATTTTAAGCTTAAAGGGGTGTGCATATTTTTGTAACAAAAGCAAATGTCCGAGATTATTTTTATATATGAGTCGCTTGGTTAGTGTAAACTTGTGGTAGTGGAGAGAGAGCTGAGATATTATAAAAAAAAATGTCTTTCTCTTTCCCTTAAGGTGGATTAAAGTTATTAGGAAGGAGAAGATTTAGCAAGTAATTAAGAAGGACATTGTGTAGGTGAAATTGGTCCAATGTGAGATCATTAATTATTGTTTGTGACATGAATTGCAAAGTGTAATTAATGAAAACGAGAAAAAGACAGCCCCCATTATTGTCTATTTTCAGTTACCGTATTGGTCCAAATATAAGCCGCACCCTTTTTCCGTTTTTGGAGCTTGCGAGTTACGAGTGTGGCTTATATTTGCGACCGTAAAAAAAAAATCACTGCCGATTTGTGAGCTTGCGAGTTACGTGTGCGGCTTCTATTCGCGAACGTAAAATTACTGCCGATTTGCTCGATTGCGAGTTAAGGGTGACGATTTACGAGCTTGAGACTGTGGTATTGTTGCAATTGAATAGCGATTTACGGTTTTACTGATTCTAACATCCTGCAAGGCCTCTAACCTGCAAAAAAAGCTACAGTACTAATTAGAAAACCTGTTTCTTGCAATGTCTGATTACTTGGAGAGAGTCTTTTTCAGGGTGCAGCGTATATTTGAGTACTATCTTTTTTCTATTTTTTTGCGGGTGCGGCTTATATTCGGAACAATACGGTAATATGTTATTTTTGTGTGGTATGTATTTGTTAAAAAAAAATGGTAGAGAAAACATTAATTAGATTACAGTAAAGTTAAAGTTAGTGAGAGATGTGAGCAATTGTCCAGTCCACCTTAAATAATATCCGTAGCAAAATTATTTGTTATGTAGTCATGTTTTCAGAAATGATTTAGAAAAGAAGATTTTATGGTTTAATGATGTTTTTTTGTAGTGTAGTGTTTTTTCTCAAAGTTTCGTAATAACCCTCTCCCCCTTGTAACTTTAAAGCTACAGAGCGTGAAAGTTGTCTCAGTAAGGATGAAATAATGTATTATAATGAGTTACTTATGTAGATCAGATTGCCCATGCACAAAGTAATTGTCTAGCTGCCCACATAATAAGACGTATTGTGTTGTTATTTACTGCTAGTAATAGGAGTGACTTACTCTGTTGTGGTATCAGGTGCTTTGCACCTGATGCACCAGTATTAGCTCCACCACTATTACAAGTGTGTTAATGATTTTTTATGGAAATATTGATGAGATAAAGGATTTAATGAGTAAGTTAACCAGTTATTTCAGGGAAATTATAGTTACATAGTATTTGAGGTTGAAAAAATACTTTTAGTCCATCAAATTCAACCTTTTTAGATCTCCTCTGATCTGCAATGTGCAGATTAACTTGATTATAGAAAAGGTTGTGTATTTATCTCCATAAAGTGTCATATGTAATTTGAGAAATTGGTTTTATGTCATATATATTTTTTTTTAGGTTTGATTCTTTTTGATACAATTATGTTTAGGATTAGTTATAGGTAAATATATCTATATGATTTGCTAACATTTGATTGTTTTTGATTATTATATGGTGATTTAAGAAGATCTATGAGCATGTAAAATATTTGGTGAGTTCACAATTATGTAATTATATGTTGTCTGTATTTGTCTGGATCCTGTGATTATGTTTTTTATCAGCAGATTTTTAAGAACATTTTTTCTGTAGAAACTATGTTTTCCAAGGGGAGAAACGGGGGTCTTTGTTTGAAGTAAGTGTTGTGGAGTGCATTCAGATTGGAGATGTTCATGTGTGTCTCTGTGTATGGATTTTTTTCTGTATGATTAGGTACTGTTATTGAGTGAGTAAACATGGAGTGGAAAGTGGCATGAGAGTGTTGTTATCTGATGGGGAAATGTTCCTCGTAGATGACACCATTTTGTGTTGTTTGTCTCTCCCTGTTTTTCTTGACTTTGCTATTTGACTGTTCAGGAGGGAGCTGTCTATGTGTGAGGATGTCATGTATGTTCTGGTTGAGATGTGAACTTGTGATGCTTGAAAGGGACAGTTGCTGTTTTATCCTGAAATGGTGTATACTGAATAATGGTGGTCACATAGAGTACCAGTGTCCAGAATATATCATTGCATTTTTGTTTAAAGATTATCCATTATCTCTGACGGGCAATATAATAAAATTGCTTATAGAGAATATATTCTGAAATCTGATCAATTTTAGATTAATATTTGTCTTTATATGCCATCGGCCATTTTGGATAATCATAATTAAGGTTTTACTTAGATCTAGTTCCTAATTATGTTAAATACTTTTTTTTTTAAAGGTTGATATTTGAGAAAATTAGTTACAACTAAATAGAGTAATTGTAAGAACTGGATTATTAAAATAAAAGAGAGATTTTTTTTAAGTTTTATTATAATTAAAACGGTTTAAAAGATTATATAATGTATAAAGTGAACAGAAATGTTTTTTGCTAAAGAAAAAAAAGCAGTTTAGATTTCTGCTTAAAGGGAGTGATATGATTTCCATGTGGAATTAAGGACATAGTGAAGTACAATATTTTAGAGTAATAGTTATTAAGGTTTTAAGATAACAATTAACAAGGTGAAATTATTTTATGGGTTATGATAAGCATACAGAATAGTCAGAAATGTCAACTGACTAAGAATGTGTATATTTTTTATTAGTTTAAATTTTTCTTTTAAGGTTTTGTTTTTCCTTTTTTAAATTTTTTTTTAGATTTTGCTAGTCTATTTTTTTATATTAATTGTAATTTGTTATGCTTAGTGAAGCCTCATGTTGACATTTCTCTCTTTTGGAATAAATGTGTTATGTATACTATCTCTATCTCCTGGTTACTTCACATGTAGATATTGGAAAGTACACATATCACTATAAATCAATGTATGATATCTTATCTGGTTAAAGAACCTTATCATACCAATTCTGTTTTATATTTGTGTATTATGTTTTGTTTATCCATGTTGGATAAATACTGTGATATTGTGACAGTTACTTTTCCAGGCTGATCCCCAGCTCAGATGATAGCGATGGTGCAAATGTGTAGAGAATTGAGAACATATTTTCAAGGTATTTCTAGGCCTCTAAGAAAGAAACATGATAAGAGGTGGATTACATTATAAGTTAAGAAAAATATTTTAGAGCTTTTGTAGTAAATGTATATTGACAGCAATTTATTTTTAAATATACAACCTGTTACAAGATAAATCAAGTAGTGTCTTATTACTTATAAAGACATAATTAGTAGTATTGAAACTGTCCAAATAATAATTTTGCTGCTTTAGCAGGAGTAGAAAATAATGGTTGCTTGTGTCTTTTACAAGTATTCCATATGTTTATTAGTTTTGCATGATTTACATGTTCACTTATTTGATTTTAGTTTATACCACCCCTTAATTATTGTAAAGTTATGCATATGTTCAATTTATGTTACAGTTTGGGGAAAAAAAAGAGTATCTGTATATGATGTGTGGATATCTAGTTGCAAGATATGTGGAAGTTTCTTGTATGATAGATCTTGTATGTTTGGATTTTTGGCACACTTGCCTAACCCAGAAGAAGATGACAGCGAGTGCGTGCCTGTAAAACAAAGAAAAGACAAAGAAAAGACAAACATGCCCTGATATATGATGAGAGAAAGTCTCTACCAAGTACCTATCCTGATGACAACAGATATTAACAAATGAAGAAACAGATACAGAGTTTGCTGACTAAAGACAAAGCTCAGACAGAAATCTTGTCTGCACCCAAGAAAAATTGGAAAGGTCAAACTCTTGCTCATTGACATTACCATACGCTAATACATATATCTGCTGGTAAAAAGAAAAGATGTAAAGACCTCTCAGAAAGTCACATACTCCTTGTCCTGTGCCTGAATATCTGCACATGACGGCCTATTTGCTTTGGCCTATGGATGTCACCATCCAGAAGTAAGTGTAATATGTAAGACTAGACCTGTATGAAGATTGTCTGAGCATATGTTTTCATTGTGTTGTCATTTTTACTTTTCTACTTTTCCTATACCTGTCTTTCTTTTAACTCTCCTTGGGTTCTAACACTTCTGCACCTTGTTCTATCAACTTCCTAGGATCTAGTACGTACTAACATCTGATAAGGAAGAGTAATTAGGGAAAGAAAAAGTTATCATGCATACACTCTGGGTTATTAGTCATATCATTGTAAACTTTACTGTTTCTTAAATTACATCTATCATCTAAATCCCTTATAAGACAATAAGTATAAGGGGAAATTGGTTCTGTGGTCTAGTTATTGGTAATTGGTTGAAGAATTAAGTGAGGCCCTTTTTGTCTGCATTACATATCTGGATTTTATATCTATGGTACTTCTATCTGGATTATCTCATGGTAACATATAACAGCATATGTGGATGTTTTCATCCACCCCATTGGACTCTTTCCTTGTTATACAGATTTCGTCAAACAGGTGCTTACTTATCTTCATGGATTTATTGTTTTTCCATCAAGATTTGATTTTTCCTTGCTTGTGCTTTATAATCACTAATTTTAAAGCTTTCATTCAACAGACTTTAATATCTGGACTGTGAACTTGTGCAATGGATTCCATTATTGAAAGATTTTTATATTATTCCACGGATCATATCGGACTATTAAAATTGCGTTTTTATTATGTATTTTATTGTTTCTCTCTATAATTATGTTTTCTTTTGCAATATACTTGTTGGGGAGGTATTGAGGTAAAAGGTGCAAAGGACTCCGTGAGATAAGATCTAATGATCCATGTTGTAGGAAACTCATCTATACTGGATCTTTTAGAGACCTTGAGTCTGTATAAGAGCCAGTATGAAGATCATACATTTACTTCCTATTGTGTTTATCATTTTACTTAGATTTTTTTATTTGAATGTGTGAAATGTATCTTAAGATTCTACCTTCTGATATTTGTATTTTTCCTTTGATAACAATTTTGGTTGTCATAGGGGAAACATTTTTTTGTGTGTGTATGTATATATATATATATATATATATATATATATATATATATATATATATATATATATAGCATTTATCATTTTTTAAAGCACTTGTGAATTTTAGCACAAAACCAGTATTTTTCCATTGTAGGACATAAGGTATGATACATTAAATCTGCATGTCTCACGATTTAGCCTTTTCAGTAGATGCCATAAACAATTTCTTAGCCTAAACAAATATGTAAGCCTACAAGGTCAACACTTAACCTATGTGAAACAGATAACCAGTAATAGTTTTTGTGCACATATTGTGATGTGCCAGATATGATTAAGCATGTGCAAAATGCATGCACCTTATTTTTATTGGATATCATAATATAAATAATAATTTATTGGCTGTTGGTAGGATGTCTCATTTTCCTACATGGTGATAATGGACTGCACCATTCTCTGTATGTAATTACTATAAAAGCTGTGTTTGTTTATATTTCTGTTCAGCCAGTCAGCTAGCCAGTGGTCCAGTGAGCCAGTAGCAGGACACAATTGTAACTGGTCTTCTATTGCTATTTTTTTTTCTTCAAATAATCCAAACAAAATCAGAGGCCTCTTTGTTTTGGGTATCATGACTCGGTTTCGGAGTAGATTGTGGTTTGTGGGTATGATTTTTCCCAAACAATGTATATAAAATCGACCTGGTAATTCAATGAATCTATGGTAGGGATGGGCAAGTCCGGTCCTAGGGGGCCACATACACAGGCCTGGATTTGAGGTTTTCCTTTCTGTGCACGGGTTAGTCAATCAGGATGACTGAAGAAGCAATAGTCTCACCTGTACGCACCAGGGATATCCTCAAATCCTGGCCAGTGTGTGGCCCTCCTGCACTGAAGTTGCCCGCCCCTGCTCTAGCGTAACATATTTAATTTAGAAAGACCATCTAACCTAATCACTCAGCAGGACGTCTTCAACGCTAAATAGCTTTGATGTGTTAGTTTCACTAAGGACCTCCTTAGACCTGGCCTTGCAAACAATAAATGGACCACAGCATATGAACACAAAACTACATATAAAAATATATATACCAACATCAGGCCTGTTTGACATGGAACAATCAGTATAACCACACAATGTCCAAAACCCACCAGAACTAGGGGTTTACACTGGGGATGAGAGTCTCCAGATCCTGGACAGGCCAAACAGGGGAAACCATGGTTACCGCTGGAGTAGCCCTGGACTGGAAACAAAAAAAACCAGGGTCCTCATGTCCATCTTGTGCTGGTTCAGGGAAGGAATTCCCTTGGACAAGTCTTGACTAGGCTTCTTTGTGGAAGATCAAAAAGCAAGTACCACAGTATTAGAGGCTTTTCCCTATCAAGGCTATTGTCACAGCTCCTATTAGGGGAGTCCCTCTGTGCAGATTATTTCTCTCCTGCTGGACATATGATAGAGGTGAAAAGCAGAAGAACTGTTGACGTACACTAAACTTCACAATTATGTTTTATAAGTTACTGATTTCATTTTTCAAATACAGAGTTTATTGTGAATTGTTTAGGGAGTAAACAAAGGAGATCTTGGTTTATTAGATGCAGAACCTGAAACAGTATTTTTAGTGAGATCCAATTATGGATCTATATCCTACAATATCCTACTTGTGGCTTTGTTGCATTGCTTGAGTACTTTTAAATCATGCAATATAGCAATTACCTAATCCTTTTCCTTATGACCGAAGCGAGGCCCAGGTATGTGCGGATAAGGTTTAACACCATTACCTCTAACATATAATGATTAGACACAGACTACTTTCTGGGCTAAATATAATAATTAGACATAAACTACTTCTTGGGAGATAAAACTGGCCACAGTGTTTATTGGTAAACACAAATAGACATAATAACCATAACCATTTATAAACAAACATAACCACGTGAGGGGAGGAGCCTGGCCAGAGACAGGTACGCCCTACGTTCTGAAGCCTCATCCAGGGCCTACCGTGTTGTAACATCCATACCACAGTAGGATAGGATCTTACCTATTTTACCACTGTCCTGGCGACTCCCCCCACCACCCGACGCTGTGACAACCACAAATGCTTAACAAAACAAGATAATCCTTCAACTTGACAATATACATCATTAGTTTTATTCATTTATTCCTTTCTTTTTCTTTTCCTTTTCTTTTGTTTGTTTCTTTGTTTGTTTTTGTTTGTTTTTTGGATTTGTTTCGTTTTCTTTTTTTTTTAAATAATAAGTTTTAAAAAAATCATAATTTTAACAACAATACTTTAGGGATGAGTGGGTGGGTATCTTCTCATATGGCCAGCTGGGGAACTAATGGTGGAATTGGTGCCAAACCAGCCTATAAATGGCTCCACCTCCCCCAGCTAGCCACCTCCCTCCATACCTGGTCCTGCCAGGTCAAGGGGCCCTCCTTCCAACCACAGCAAGCTGGGGTGGCCTCCAGGCCCTTCATCAGTTGCAGCCATCATGTTACCACAAAGGAAAAATTCTACCTTTTGGTTTTTGTGACTTAATTGAAAAATCTTGCATTTATTTTAGATCCCTCATTACCTAACCATTGCTTTAGTTAAATCATTACTGACCCCACTAGTATTATCAGTAATAAATATATTAAACAATTATTACTTGCCCCCATAAATTATGGTATCATAAAATCTCTATGCTGCCTCTCTTTATCCTCTCTCTCTTTCTGTTCTGACTCTCTCTCTGTCCTGTCTCTCTCTCTCTCTCTCTCTCTAGGTCCTGTTTCTCTCTCCTGACTCTCTCTCTGTCCAGAATTTCTCTCTCTGTTCCATCTCTATCTGTCCTGTCTCTCTATCTCTCTGTCCTCTCTCTTTCCTGGCAATCTCTCTCCTGTCCATCCCTGTCCTCTATCTCTCTGTCCTGTCTATCTCTGTCCTGACTCTCTCTCTCTCTCTCTCTCTGTTATCTCTCTCTTTGACCTGTCTCTTTCTTTCTTTTTTTCAATTATCTTTCTTTTCATCTTTTAATAAAAAAAGATTAATTTAATTTACATTACAAAACTTACAGACATTATTCATACATTACATAGATACAATATAGTACATTTTATTATAAGGTCTATCAGACCTTGTTTTACAGATTTACTACAGTGCCTTGCAAAAGTATTCAGCCCCCTTGGCATTTTCGTGTTTTGTTGCCTCACAAGCTGTAATTAACATGGATTGTTTGAGGATTTGCATCATTTAATTTACAAAACATGCCCACAACTTTGAAGATGTTTTTTTTTTTTTTTGCTTAAGAATATCTCTTTATTTAGCACCATCCATTTAGCACCATCCATTTAGCACCATTCCCTCAACTCTGACCAGTTTCCCAGTCTCGGCTGCTGAAAAAGATGCCCACAGCAAGATGCTGCCACCACCATGTTTCACTGTGGGGATGGTGTTCTTTGAGTGATGTGTTGGGTTTGCGCCAGACATAGAGTTTTCTTTGATGGCCAAAAAGTTCAATTTCAGTCTCATCAGACCAGAGCACCTTCCTCCATACAATTGGGGAATCTCCCACATGCCTTTTTGCAAACTCAAACCGTGCCATTTTGTTTTTTGCTGAAAGTAAAGGCTTTCCTATGGCCACTCTGCCATAAAGCCCAACTCTATGGAGCGTACAGCTTTTTGTCATCCTATGTACAGATACTCCAGTCTCTGCTGTGGAACTCTGCAGCTCCTCCAGGGTCACCTTAGGTCTCTGTGCTGCCTCTCTGATTAATGCCCTCCTTGCCAGGTCCGTGAGTTTTGGTGAGCGGCCGTATCTTGGCAGGTTTGCTGTTGTGCCATGTTATTTCCATTTGGTTATGATAGATTTGATGGTGCTCCTGGGGATCATCAAAGATTTGGATATTTTTTATAACCTAACCCTGACTTGTACTTCTGAACAACATTGTCCCCTACTTTTTTGGAGAGTTCCTTGGTCTTCTCTTGCTTAGGTGTTGCAGCCTCTGGGGCCTTTCAAATAAGGTGAGTATATGTAATGACAGATCATATGACACTTAGATTGCACACAGGTGGACATCATTTCACTAATTATGTGACTTCTGAAGGTAATTGGTTGCACCAGAGCTTTTTATGGGCTTCATAACAAAGGGGGTGAATACATATGCACATGCCAATTTTCTGTTTTCTATTCTAAAAAATAATTTTATGTATATATTTTTCTCATTTCACTTCACCAACTATTGTGTTCTGATCCATCACATAAAATTCAGATTAACAAAACACTGAATTTAAGGCAGTAATGTAACAAAATAGAAAAGAGATTAGAGTGTCTATATCCCCCAAAGATTTAGAAATAGTTAAAATTATACCCCTCTCAAAGGGACTGTTTTTTATTTAAACATATATCTCAAATCTGCCATTTGGTTTATAAAATCTTTTTCTTTAATTCTGCTCTTTTCTCTTTGCGTAAAAATTGTCTATTTCTGTCAATGTTATTTTCTATTTCTGACCAGGTAGGAAGCTGATTTAGTTTCCAATATTTTGTCAGATGCCACTTTATCACTAATAATATATGTGACAATAAATATTTACATTGAGGGAAGAGCAGATTAATATGCCAATGTAACAACAACAATTATGGAATACAGGGAAGATCACTTTCAATTATTTTTGAGATATGAAAACAACAATTTTTTGTCCACATCCTTTCCAACACGTAATATGGTTTTTCAAATCAAACATTTATAATGTCAGGGACTAGGTACCAATGTTGTGTAACTTTAAAATACATTTCTATATAAGCGACATTCAATGCTGTTTTCCTAATTTCAGTTTTTGTGACTTAAGTGAACCATTTTGCATTTATTTTAGATCCCTCATTACCTAACCATTGCTTTAGTTAAATCATTACTAACCCCACTAGTAATATCAGTAATAAATGTATTAAACAATAGTAACCTGCCCACCATAAATTACAGTATCATAAAATCTCTATTCTATCTCTATTTATCCTATCTCTCTCCCTCTCTGTCCTGACTCTCTCTCTCTGTGCTGTCTCTCTATCTCCCTCTATGTCCTGTCTCTCTCTCTCTGTCTGGACTCACTCTCTCTCTCTCTCTCTCTCTCTCTGTTCTGTCTCTCTCTGACCTGTCTCTCTCTCTCTTTCTGTCCTCTCTCTCTGCCCTGTCAATCTCTCTCCTGTCTCTCCCTGCCCTCTCTCTCTCTCTGTTCTGTCTCTCTTTGACCTGTCTCTCACGATCTTTTCTGACCTCTCTCTCTCTGTCAATCTCTCTCTCTCTGTCCTGTCTCTCATTCATGTCTCTCTCTCCTGTCTCTCTGCCATGTTCTCATTGATCTTGTAAATAATTACATTTTTAGGTATTAATAATTCTTTCTTTCAAAAGTGTTTCCATTAGTTTGCTTTCTACTAATGTTACTGTAGTTACTTGAGTCCTTCCTACTACCATTTTTGTGTAGCCATACTACATTATGAAATTTCCATTCATCTGAAACTACTCCTAACAATAATTATTCATTAAAGCGTTTTTAACGGCAAGTACCGGTCTAAGCTCCATCAGTGGGTGTTCATTGTCTGCGCTCGTTGACTTGATAGAGCTAGTAGAATTACATCTTCTGCAAAAGGACCTGTATTATTTATTTTATCACTTAATGCAGTACCTCTTAATGGAAATTCATCCTTCCAAATGTGAGTAAAAAAAAACCAAAGCAAAAGTATTAATGGCTCTGTCTTTTTCTGCATAGCTACGATCTACTTAGATTGATTTTCTTTTAATTTACCTTTTCTGTACTTAATGCAATGTGAGGTTTGTTTCAAATTTTTCTAATATATCTTCCTTTGGAGTAGACGTCTTAACTAGTTGTGTAAGTGATGCTGCTTGCAAGAAACGTAGAATTTAATTACTCCTGTTGATCCAGTTTTTTAAATCTCCCAGTCCACATCTGGCAAATTAAAGTCTCTCATAATTATTGCCTCACACTTAATTGTCATTTCAATTATTTCTTTAACTAGGGCTCTGTATTAAACCTCATCTTATCCAGGAAGCCTATGACACCTATCTTAAAACTATGCTAAGTTCCCTGAGTTTGGCTGTTATTTGTCAGAAACTCTGAATACAGTCATAAAATAATTGTATTTGTATATGCAGGAATTTAAGCAAAGCATTTAGTAAACAGGTTTAACAGTATGATCATAATTGCATTGCTTTTCACAAACAGGAAGAATTATGTGTTGAATTAAATATGAAAATGATGTGTAATGAGCTCGGTCTCAAATACAATATATTTTTCAGATCGGAGGTTGTCAGAGATGATATTGAAGAATCAAGTCGGCCTCTGATTGGCATTTTGTGAATAGCTGCTAAACTTCAGAGACATGTTGATTTTCCACTGTTTTGCTCATCTGGTGATGAATCATTCCACTAACCTCTCAGCCAACATCCATGATTTTCTCTGGAAGACAACAGATGTCTTGTATAGAAACCAGTCCGGCCTACTAGTTGATAAGCCAAAAAAAAGAGGAAACAGCAGCTGAACAAAACACTACTGGGCCTCCTCGCACAGAGTCTGGGCTTAATCAGTCCTGTGCTTTACTACCGATATTTATGTAGCAAAACAGGATGAGGTAAAATGATTAGAAGCAACAAATTTGTGCTTTTTTCAGCAGGTAACCCTAAAGGACCACTGTAAAACTTCATATGTTTGTAAAATATGTAATAAACTAGCAAACAAAGCACCCATGTAAGCCAAGAGCATAAAATCTTTTTATATAGTTACATAGCAATTGAGGGGTTCCCTGGTGGTCCAGTGGTTAGGCTTCAATGCTTTCACCACTGCAATCTGGTTTGGATTCCGGTCAGGGAACTAACAGGTCACACCAACCTGAAACCATGAAGGGTCGGTACTTTGATGGGAGACCACCTAAGAATACCAGGAGCCGTATGTTGCGGCCCACTGGAGAAGGAATTTGCAACACACTCCAGTATCTCTGCCATAAATAGTGGATCAGCATGGTGTGTTGCGGTCCATTAAGGTCAGAGAAAGTCTGACACAACTGAACAACGCAAACACACACATAATAACTGAGGTTGAAAAAATACTTTTAGTCCAACCTTTTTAGATCTCCTCTGATCATTGTAATATGTGGATTATTTTTTATTGATTCAGAGGAAGGCAGACAGAAATCCTAATTGAAACATTGCCTCATAAGGGGAAAAAGAGTGAAGGGCAGGAATATAGAAGGAAATAGAAACAATTAGACAGAGAAACAGAAAGACAAAGATAGAAAATGGGATATGGAGAGACAAATAAATACAGAAGGAGTCAGAAAGGCAACCAGGGAGAGGCCAGAGAAACAGAGACACAAACACTGAGGGAGACAATGAAACAATTAGAGGGACCGAAAGAGACTGAAAAGAAAGAGTCAAATTTAAAGACACGGGGAGAGACGGAAAAAGTGAGAAAGAGACCTTGAGAGAGTAGTTGAAAAAACATGCCAATAAACTAAGGTACTGTCATTTCATATTGTGTTATAGTTATACATTATACCACATCATCTGGGGGCAGTAAAGTTTAGAGACCAAAAAAAACATTGGCCCTTAGTGTGCAATTCAACTCTATTCCCAGGACAGGTAGTAGGGGTGGATCTACTGCCAATAAACCTGTGCCCCTGCCCAGGGTGGGGGGCAGTGCTGCATTGCACCTCAAAAACTTTTTTTTAAAATGTATTTGCTTAAATTCTAAATGCCCCTGTGCCCAACCCACCATAGCCCTCTAGTGGGTTAATGCATGACTGAGTTTAATTATGCTATTTTTTGTATCCCCTGCTCATATAATCTGAGGGGGTTCCCAACATACAGTAAGCTAAAACTATTTTTAAATTAGCAATGAATCAAATGTATGTTTAAATGTAATGTTCCATAGCTTATTTTATACACTGTAACAATTTAAAAACAGAGCTGAGATTGATGGGTCTTTGAGGAATTGCTAAAAGCAGAAATGTCCTATCCCCTTTGATTTTCTGTGTATTACATGAAGATATTACATCATCTCATCTCACAGTCCTTCCTCAACCAGATGATTTTCCCTCTTCCCTCCTTATGGAGATATTTTTTTTGGGGGGGGGTGGGGGGGGCTTGCATTCGTGTTTTGTCAGGTGCTGGATGTCAGCAGAGAACATTTAGTAGTTGTCACAGCATAGAGGAACCAGTATGCAGATGTTAAACTTCTCATGGATGTTGTGCAGGTAATAGGGGTGGAGAGAAAACCAACTGCTCTCTCCATTGCGTCCTCTTTGGATGCCCTTGGTTGTGATTTTCAATTTGTAGTGCAACTGCCTGCTTATCAATGTAAGAGGGGTATCAGTTGACAAACAGCTGAATTAATTCTCAATGATGTTACAGATCCTCTTCCTTCCTCTGCCAATGAATAGAAAAATAAAATGGCAGATGCCACCCCATCAAGCTTCTGGCCAGCAAGAAATGCTGAGGAAACCAGTATGGAAGCCACAGAGAAGTAGAATCTGCAAAAGTAGATTTTATTTCTCTAAGAATGTTTTTATGATCATGTCTTTCTTACCTCCTACTGATTTTTGTTACTTTCTTGAACTATTTCCCAAATTGTAGTGGTCCATTAAAAGATAATCTTAAATAATTTTGTGCCTGGTAGTATTAGTCAATGTTACATTATGTGATGTTGTAGGAGGATTGGAATGTTGCTCTATTATCAGTCTTGTTTTATTAGCTTCTAGATGAGTCTGGTGTCTCTCTGTGAGTCTATCCTGCTATTGGAAGATTAATGGGGGTCACCTCTTCCAGTCAATACATTATATCACGTATTACAGTAAAGCTCACATTATTTCTTAACACATGGCCAGTCCTAAACTAAGTAGTGCCACAGAATACATCCTAATGCTCCTTCTTTCGGAGGGCCTGTCCTTATTTTTAAGAGAAATGTCTTAAATATAAAGGCAGAACCATGTTTTCCACGCCTGACCATATTCTGCTTTCTCCTTTTCCCCTTATTTTATAAATGTAAGAGAATTATATAAGCCTGGTACGTCAGTTCTAAAGGACATCTGTCTTTATGGAGCACCGTGCACATACTACCTAATAGTGAATATTTTTAAGAGTATATGTAACTCTCTTTACCCACTGAAATAATGGAAACTATGGCATAGGTGGCATATACAGTGGTACCTTGATTCTCAACCTGCTCGGAACATTGTGAACCAAGGTACCACTGTACATGTATGTATGAAGTGCAGAGTGTCAGGTGTGAAAAATTCTCGTTTTTCTATATAAAGCAATTGATACCCCCAGAAGACCTTCCTACTTTGATTCATGTCTTTATACCGTCACAACTGGACTGCAACTGCTTTACGTAGGGCTGACAAATAAAAAGCTACATTGGTACAGAAGATTGCCCTGAGGTTATTAACAAACCAACCTTATCCCTGCCAGTTAACACTTGTCCCATGTGCCCCACACTGGCTCCTTGTGATAGACCGCATGTATTTCTAGCTTGGCCTGCTGACATACAAAGCTCTACATGGGCAAGTCCCAGCTATCTGAAGGAGCTCCTCACTCCTTATTTTCCAACTCATGCTCTGAGATCTGCAGCTGAAAATCTATCCCAAAAGCCCCTAATTTTGACATTTTGCAAACGAGAACTAATCAGAGATCCTGGATGATGCCCTGGGAGGGGGTGAACGCGCATTGGTGCTTAACAATTCACCAACAAACTCGATGCATATCCTCTCAGCTCTGGATCATACATATAAATGAGCAGGATTCTTTGGACCTCTATTTCCAAGTAAGTAGCATCTCTAATACCATCAAAACGTGAAAGCAGTTAGAGAGAGTAACTAGGACTTTCAGTACGAGGAGACATAAGTGAAGACTCAGGAGATATAAGGGAATTTTGCAGCACAGCGTCTGTCATAGTGTCACAAAGGTAGGTGATCTATGATAAGGACTCTATACTAATATTCAATCTGCATCTAGTTGTCTGAGTCGCCCGACCCAGCACCCAGATTAATTTGTTCTCATCCACTAACAATATTAAATTGGGCTGCTTCTCCACTGCTTGCAAATAACACATCATGTTGCAAAAACTAAGTACGGGGAAAGGGATGAAAGACATTAGAATTAATTGCACAACAGTCTCAAGCTGTAAATATGGAATATAAAATATATTTTTTGAATGCGACACATGTACTATTACATTAACTTCATTCATATTTAATATTTAGTTATTTGCGGGTCTGATCGCATATTAGACCCCAAATCGCTATTTGATTGTCAGCCCTATTAAATTCCAAGTAAGTGCAACGTAAGAACCACAACGGCTACGGACTTGAAATTTGGCCGAGTTATAGAGCTATTAAATTCAATCTGGGCGCGAGTTATGGACTTGAACACCATGGCGTCTTTGGAAATTCGGGCTTGACAGAACATAGGATTTGCGGCCATGAAGTACAATTTTCGACATAGGCTTTTTTCGTCTTTAAGCCACAAGTTGCGCGCGGCTTGCTTAACGGGTCTGACTTAATAGCTCTAAGTCTTGCAGGCTAATGTTGCCGGGCTCCGTTTTTATTGGCTGATACTGAATCGGAAGTTACGGCCTTAATTAATTGATCATGTTCAAGTTCACAAATGCTACATACGGTAGCATGTTTTACGATGTGCACTATCGGACCGGGACTTGCGGCCTCGGCCAATTGAATATCACCATAAGTTGCGGACGCTGTGGGGCCGCCGACTGACGGCCTACATTCCGCAACTTGCGGGCTTGAATTTAATGAGGCTCATTGTGTCTATATATCTTCAATTATAACAACTAATCTAGTGTCTGTTAATACATTATAAATATGAACTAGCGACTTGCCCGTCAAAGATGACAGCATAAATATGTTAAGCCTCGCAATGCTCTTGTTCGCTACACAATGCAAAGCTCCCCCCCCCCCCTCTAACTTTGGTGCTCATCCCGGGCCTCGCAATGAGCACCTTCAGCACTCAATGCGGGCCCCATAATGTGCCTCTTCCCCCTCTACTTTACGGGCCTCGCAATGAGCGCCTTCTGCGCAAGCCTATAACTTTGCGAGAGTTACAACCCCTGTGTCTCTTTCCCCCCTCTCCCTCCCCTGTGTCTCTGTCCCCCTCTCTCCCTCCCCTGTGTCTCTTTGCCCCCTCTCCCTCGCCTGTGTCTCTTTTCCCCACTCCCTCCCCAGTGTCTCTTTCCTTCCTCTCCCTCCAGTGTCTTTTTGCCTCCTCTCCCTGCCCTGTGTTTTTTTCCCCTTAACTCCCTCCGCTGTGTCTCTTTCACACCCTCTCCCTCCGCTTTGTCTCTTCCCTCTCTCTCCCTCCCCTGTGTCTCTTTCCCCCCTCTCTCTCTCGTCTCTCTTTGGCCCCCTCTCCCTCTGTCTCTCGTTTTGCGTTTACAGGTTTGAAAACATTTGCGGGCTTGGTGGCGGTTAAACCTTTTTAAGCCTGCAAGGTTTGAATCTTAAATTAGCTTTCAACCACACTTACGGACTCCCTGCCTCAGGGGGAGGCAGGAAACTTGTAAGTGAGGATGCAAGCTAATCTGCTATTCAGTTGACGTCTTTTAGCGGACTCCCAATGGCTTCCGAGTTACGGGCTTGAAAAATATATGGAGTCGTCATTTTTTTTTCAAGCCCGTAACTCGATTTTAACCGTCGCCATTTTATTTTAAGCTCATAACTCAGAAGCCGTAATCCTCCCGTCTACCTTGCGAGCATTCGAGATGAGGGCCTTTGGCGTTCACTGCGAGCCTCTCCTCTCCTCTAACTTGTGAGCCTCTCCCCCATTTACTTTACGGCCCTCGCGATGAGCGCCTTTGGCGCTCGTTGCGAGCCTCCCCCACTCGACCCTGGGAGCCTTGCGATGAGCGCTTTTGGCAATGAGCACCTTCGGCCTTTAGCACTCATTGGAGCCCCATTAAGCCAGTCACGTATGGTCCTCGCAATGGCCTTCGGTGCTCATTGTAAACCTTGTCAAACCCGTAACTTTTAACATTGCGTGATGACAATTGCAATTACGACAACTATTATAGTTGATTACAACTGACTAAATGATGTAATTAAGCATACAGTATAGGATACAATATTATGTAATCTATATACATTTTATGATCAACTAGTCAATTGTCTGTCACAAATGACGGGGTAATATTTGATTTCCCCCCCCCCCCCCTTGTGTCTCTTCCCCCCTCTCCCTCCCCTGTGTCTTTTTCCTCCCTCTCCCTCACCTGTGTCTCTTTGCACCCCTCTCTCCCTCCCCTGTGTCTCTTTACCACCTCTCCCTCCTGTGTGTCTTTGCCCCCCTCTCCCTCCCCTGTGTCTCAGTTGAAAACCTCAATGTCTGGAAAAATATACAGGCCAGAGTTAGCTGGGTGAGATGTGATAGTAAGGAACTGCTTATCAATTTAGGTAGTGCTTCAGTGTAAGCTAGGCCTATTATTTTCATTGATTTGTTTTGTTATTAATATTCCCACTGGATATTTATTAAAGCTTGGAAAATATATACACTTCCGGTATTGTTTATTCCTCCGACTTGGCCTGTCATCGCGGGCCCCCCCCCCCCACACACAATTTACGGGCCTCGCGATGAGCTTTGCAGCTAATTGCAGGCCTCTGCCATCCCGCAACTTTCGTGGCCGCAATCAGCGCCTTCAGTGCTCATCTAGAGCCTCTCCCCTGCTCTATTTTCCAGGCCTCGCAATGAGCACCTATGGCGCTCATCACAAGCCCTCCAATGAGCGGCTTCGGCCTTGTTTTCCTCTTGTTTCATTTTTTTCTGCCGCCATTTTGTTTCTCGCTTTGGCGATTTTTTATTGTGAAAAAAAGCAAAATATGCCTCAAATTAACTTCCAATCTCACTCATAGGCTCCCTGGCTCTCTCCACCAGTGCAATGATTGCCTAAGTCCTGCAGATTCCGCGTTACCAACAACTTTTGGCAACCCTGCAATTACGACTATAAATGTGAAATATATACATACACACAATATTCACTCACATATCTCCAGTTAAATATAATAATTATATATTCCTTTTCTACCTGTCCATAAATATTGACTGTAAGTGGGATAGAAAAAGAGAATATTAAGCAGAAACCCAGTGACACTGCATGATTTCTTGGCAATCATGGTGTTAAACACTTTAAAAAATGAAATTTCAGTGGAGTAAAGGATCCCAAAATAATGAGCTACTTAACTAAAGAGTACCAAATTAGAAGGAGTGCTACTTTAAAAGCTTTTAACTACCCTAGCTGTAAAAAAAAGATATGTCTAGTAAGTGGCCATTCATCATTAGATATTTCTGCTTTGTAAGTAGATTCTGGCAGAAAAAATGAGCTCACTAGCTGTAGTGATACAACCCAGGCTATCTCTATATCAGTGACATCAGCTCTCATGCTATCTATAATGGTTGTATAGACCAATACACCTCATGGCTAAACAGAAAGCATCTCAAACTGTAAGGTCTAATATTATAAGGGCTACATTTACTAAGACTTGACTGGGATCAAATGGGAGCGTGCCCATGTAACAGCTGCCAGGGAGTGAGAATGTGTAATAATAATAGAGGTGAGGGATTGAAAGATATCGGGAGTGTTGATGGACATATCGAATACATCCCAACTGTCCTTCATTTGGACAGATGGTTACTGATTTCAGGCAAAATCTCTCTGTGCTAGTCTCAGAAATGTACATTTTTTTACTTAAAGTCGCACATTTTATGACAAATTTCTGTTTATAGACTGTATCTTGTTCCTTCCGCTGTGTTTCTCTCAACATCTAGAAAAAAGAAGCCTAGATGGACAGTTCTACAGAATAGATGCAAATATTTATTCAAGTATACATACTGCCTACCTTTTCAGATGATTAAAGAATGACATATTCTAAAACATTATGCACTGTTAGATAGTGTTAGCCCCATTTTGTATGATGTGTATACTAAATTCTACAGATACTCATCCCCATAATATATACAATTCACATCTAGTATGTAAAACGGACATTTTACTCTTCTATTTTTCTCCTAGATTTTGGGGGGTCCAAAAAAGTAGTCAGGGTGGAAAACAAGGGTTTGACCTTAAATTTGGGACTTATCTACAAACAAATTTGGAGGTTAAGAGGGACAGTGAGATTTCTCCTAAAAAGATGTAGGAAGGTATGATGTATAGGATTTCTTACGGGAAAAAGTAAGGTGTCGTCTAGAAATGAAGAGCAATAAGGTGAGAGTAGACCAAAGATGGTAAATCGTAGGTGAAGTTTAGGAAAAGGAAGATGATTTGGGCATCAACAGCCAAGAAATAGCTTGAGAAGATAAGGGGGGAAATGCTAGATCCTTTGTTAAATATGTAGAGGGAGAACAGCAAGGTCCAAGGACAGCACCTTCTGATGGAGAGGAGTGAAGAATAGGACATTAATTACCTTTCATCTTAGTTTATTTTTCTATATTTAGTCTTCTAGCTCTGACACACAGAATTTTCCAGGCACAGCCCTACAGAGCTTACTAGATAATTTGTCTTATGTGCCCGAGGCACAGGATGACAGGGAGATGTAGTGACTTGTCCAAGGCTGACATGGGAATAGATTCAGGCTTCCCTGGTGCGGGCCTGTAAGTAAGTGGATTTACTGAGCCACTGTCTTTGCCTGCTGTATGTGTGCATACAATACCTAGTAATGATTTTGTTAGACTATATCTGTACAATGTAAGTGTCAAAAATGCACATATCTTATAACACCTTCTGGGAGTACTTCCTTTATAACAATTATTTTAACTATCCAGGGCAGGAGTCTATTGTATTCATATATTTTGCTATGTTTGAAATGCTAACTCAGTTGTCACATGTTCATAACTGAAATATTTGTCATCCTAACCCAAGGCATGTTTGTAAATGAGAGGCAACATACCATGTATTTCTTTTCGTAAAATATATTCACAGCAAGTATTGCCATATTTCATATAAGGAAGCATAAAAGGGACAGATAACCCTCATTCCTAATAAATGACAGATTAAAATCAGCCACGTGATAGGACTACAAGTGTGGCTCAATAAGTGTGTTCAATTAGTCAATAATAGCAGTCAGCTAGTCTTTAATGGCTTACTGTGACTAAATCTTATTTCCATGTCATTACCCATACTCCATGGCTTCACTAGAATTGGAATGTTGCTCCGTTATGAAGTAAGGCAGGTTTTGAGACTTCTGCAAAACATGTAAACATGCTCACATGTTTTCTTAGCTTTCATGATCATTGTTCAGATGTTTTGGTTAGACAAAATCAAGAGCAATATATGTATTAAAACAGCTTCTTACAGAGCAATTACTTTTATTCTATAATCAAATTAGTTTGGTATATATAGTGCTATATATAGTAGCCATCTTTACTAAAATGTGTCTTCAGATTCCTCATTCTAAAAAGAAATATAATAATATTTCTGATAGAAAAAGAATCTGCTATATCATGCCTTTTGACATATTTTCCTTAATGTCCCACCACTTACTGACTTACAGAACGTAGCCTAAACCCTACTAATTGTTTCAGCCCCTCAACAATTACTTCCACAAGCACAACTAACAACTTATAATGTCATCCGCCATGCTAGGCCTAGAGACCTTCTTTTATTCCAGGGTGGTCTTTATACCTCACAGCCTAATCTTGCAATCTCAGTCTCCAAAACGATGGTATTTCTTCTTCAAAGAAGCAAGCAAAATAAATATTTTCTTGTTCATTAACAATAATACAATAGAACAGTGCTATACAACTTCTTTAGTCTGGGGTGGTGGGCAGTTTTTCAATTGCGAGCTGGTGAGGCAGGTTTAAAATAATAATTATAACAAAATATTTATTTGCATATATAAATTAATATGAAAAAAGACAAAAAATGGGGAGGGGAGAGAGAAGAGCGTGCCATTATCTGGTGCAGATCACTTGGAATACTATTGTAGTAGATATAGAAAGAGGGAATGATAGGTCTAGTTTGACTCTCACCTTGTTAGACCTCAACAAACTTTTTGTTTAAATTCCTCAACGAACTGAGGTACTAAATTTGCATTAATCCGATCCGTTTGATCTGGCAATGTGCCCAGGTTTCCAAGTTTTACACCGCGTGGCTGGATACGTGTACTCTTGCGAAGTCCTCAGGTTGTGAGTGATGGACTATATACTGGGTAATAGATATTGGGACGTAAGACCGCCAGACCAGTGGGTCAGTATTTACTAATATTGTAGGCTACTCCTCCCGGACGTTTATTCCGTGAGATATACCAATATTTACATTTGATATATAAGAGAGCACGCAAGGTCCGTAATAAATTCATTTATTGTAAAGGCCAATAAGAACAAACATAAAATATAAAATACATGAAATGGAGATAAACAGTTCTCCAGTGGGGGATAAATAAACGTGTTTTGACACTATTTTTGTGGCTTCCTCAGTATTAAAATACACCCTGGTTCTAGAATGCTGGTATCTTGATGCTGGATTCTAGGCCCCCTTGGTCAATTTTACTATTATATAAATTAAGATATTTTATCAAATAACTAACAATTTGGTTATTTATATATGATGTTTCAAGTGTTTGTTTCATGCAGACAGTAAGAAAGAAAATGGCATCCGGTCAATGGGCCACCATTTGGAGAGAACTGCACTATAAACTCTCCAAAAATCCATATCTTGAAAAACACACTAAAAACTGACCTGAAACAGGATCCAGACTTGTCCATCCCAATGGCTTTGGTCTACTACAGTGCCTTGCAAAAATATACACCCCTTAATTTTTTACCAATTTTTTTTCAATACATTTTATTATGCAGATTCACATAGGTACATACATTTACCAACAGTATACCTTATATGATTGGAAATACAAACTGTATGTCGTAATGATACATCTTACATACCAACATTATGTGTTATCTGTATACCACTTCTCTTTTTCCTTTTTTCCAACTATGTTTGAACTGTCAAACATTGTCCAGACCAGGGGCGGGAAGGCCTGGCCCCGGAGAGCCGCACACAGGCCAGGACCCGAGGACACCCCTTCTGCGCACAGGCGAGTCAATCAGGATGACCGAAGAAGCGGCTGAACCAGGCATGTGTGTATGTATTCACCCCCTTTGTTATGAAGCCCATAAAACCAATTACCTTCAGAAGTCACATAATTTGTGAAATAATGTCCGCCTGTGTGCAATCTAAATGTCACATGATCTGTCATTACATATACACACGTTTTTTGAAAGGCCCAGAGGCTGCAACACCTAAGCAAGAGGCACCACTAACCAAACACTGCCATGAAGACCAAGCAACTCTCCAAACAAGTAAGGGACAATGTTGTTGAGAAGTACAAGTCAGGGTTAGGTTATAAAAAAATATCCAAATCTTTGATGATTCCCAGGAGCACCATCAAATCTATCATAACCAAATGGAAAGAACATAGGACAACAGCAAACCTGCCAAGAGACGACCGCCCACCAAAACTCACGGACCGGGCAAGGAGGGTATTAATCAGAGAGGCAACACAGAGACGTAAGGTAACCCTAAAGGAGCTGCAGAGTTCTGAGTTTGCGAAAAGGCATGTGGGAGACTCCCAAAATATATGGAGAAAGATGCTCTGGTCTGACTAAAATTGAACTTTTCGGCCATCAAAAAAAAACTATGTCTGGCGCAAACCCAACACATCACCCAAAGAACACCATCCCCACAGTGAAACATGTCAGAGTTGAGGGAAAGATAGATGGTGCTAAATACAGGAATATTCTTGAGCAAAACCTGTACCACTCTGTGCATGATTTGAGGGTAGGACGGAGGTTCATCTTCCAGCAGGACAATGACCCCAAACACACTGCTAAAGCAACACTTGAGTGGTTTAAGGGGAAACATGTAAATGTGTTGGAATGGCCTAGTCAAAGCCCAGACCTCAATCCAATAGAAAATATGTGGTCAGACTTAAAGATTGCTGTTCACAAGCGCAAACCATCCAACTTGTAGGAGCTTTTGCAGTTTTGCAAGGAGGAATGGGCAAAAATCCCAGTGGTAAGATGTGGCAAGCTTGGGGCTGTGATTGCCCCAAAAGGTGGCTCTACAATATACTTTAGGGGGTTAAAGTATGCACATTGACTTTTTCTGTTATTTTGTCCTATTTGTTGTTTGCTTCACAATAAAAAAATATGCCAATCCTCAAGCAATCCATGTTAATTCCAGATTGTGAGGCAACAAAACACGAAAAATGCCAAGGGTTGAATACTTTTGCAAGGCACTGTATATAAATTAACACTACTTTGCTCAAACACACCACTACTCACTGTGATCAGCTTTAAACTTGCCAATACTGTAAATAGACAGGTCTTTTTTATACATAATCCTGTACAAGAAATAAATGTAGAAATCCAATTAGTCACAATGGAAACACACATTTTTTCCATGGACATGAGTGACACATTCTAAAGCAGAAGGGGGCTCTCAAGAGATCTATTCTCAATTTGTTATTTCCTGAATATTCACAACTGGAACATATCCAAATTTGGCAAACAATGCTCTCAGTACATCAGATGTTTTGTGCATCAAAATAGGGTTATACCTTTACGTTTCTGCTTCCTAACAAGGAAAGGTTCAGTGTGGGACTCAGTTATAGACCTGTTGTGGCTTGTCAGGTCATTATACTATCATCTCCCATGGACTTCCATGCCAACATGTAAAATATAAATAAAAAAAATACAATTTAATATTACTGTATATACTCGAGTATAAGCCGACCCGAGTATAAGCCGAGGCACCTATTTTACCCCAAAATACTGGGTATAATGAGTGACTCGAGTATAAGCCGAGGGTGGGAAATGTGCTGGCCCCTGTGTCCCTTTTGTGCCTTCTGTGCCCCCCTCTCTCTCCTGTGTCTCTTCTCCCTTCTCCCTTCCTTGTGTCTCTTCCCCCCTCTCCCTTCCCTGTGTCTCTTCCCCCCCTCTACCTTCCCTGTGTCTCTTCCCCCTCCTCATTCTCAACTTCCCTCCTCAACCCCACTCCTCATCCTCAACCTCCCTCCTCATCATCCCTCCTCATCCTCAACCTCCCTCCTCAAGCCCCTCATCCTTAACCCCCTCCTCCTCAACACCCCATTCTCATCCTCAACCCCCCCATCCTCTACCCCCTCCTCAACTTCAAACCCCCTCCTCATCCTCAATCTCCTCCTCAACCTCAACCCCCCTCCTCATCCTCAGCCCCCTCCTCAACCTCAACCCCCATCCTCAACCCCCTCCTCAACATCCCTCCTTAACCGCAATCCCCCTCCTCATCCTCAACCCCCTCCTCAACCTCCCTCCTCATCCTCAAACTCCCTCCTTATCCTCAACTCCCTCCTAAACCTCCCTCCTCAACCTCAACCCCCAATCCTCAACCCCCCATCCTCCACCTCCCTCCTCAACCTCAACCCCCCTGTAACGGAACCCATCACTGTTTTACCCTGTTTTATGGTTATTTAATTCTTGGTTAAAATATGATCCTACTGTTATATTATATGTATGTTGGTTTATGCTCTGCAGAATATTAGCCAGACTCTGTAGACCTAAGCTAATAGATAATCCTATTACAGAGACTTCAGAGATAAGGGAGTCGATTGTATAAAGTGTTTTCATTCTCAGATAAGAACAAAGAAGGCTGATTTAATCAATGTCTGATTATATCAAGTTGCCAGGGAGGTGTGACCCAGCTATTGTTCCCTCTATGTGTATTGTGTGGCCAACTATGGGGGATGTGGATTGCCTGTGGGAAGAGATGTGTATAAATATTTCTGCACATAACAAAATAAAGTCAGTATTCATTTGACTCCCAAATTGTGTGTTGTCCAATATGGGAGGTCGGGAATGGTGAGACTGTAGTGCTTTTTGGATATTTTACCGTATACCAGCGGAGATATTGGACTGCGTGTTCCAGCTCCGTTACATTTGGTGGCAAGTGGCGGAATTGTTCCCACGGTAAGAAGGACAGCTACAGGAGACACCATTCCGTGGAGTACAAATTGAGGGCAACGTTAGTATCCGAAAACCGCCCCTGGCTACAGCAGGATGGAACCGGCTAGTTTTCGGACAGCGTTCCATCATGAGGAGGAGGAGGAGGCGGCCGTGGACTACAGGGATGCAGACAGAAAGGAACTCATGGTTACAGTACCTCTTATTGCCCCACAGACTGAGTTTGGAAGAGAACTCTAAAGCAGACTGGCATTTTTGTCTCTCTAACCCCCCGTGTCTCTTTCCCTCCCCCCTCCTCAACCCCCCTCATTCTAGTAGGGCGGTTGAGAAGGGGGTTGAAGATGGGGGGATTGAGGTTGATGAGGGAGGTTGAGGAGGGGGGCTGAGGATGAGGAGGGGGGCTAAGGATGACTAGGGGGGCTGAGGATGAGGAGGGAGGTTGAGGATGAGGAGGGGTGTTGAGGAGGGAGGATGAGGAGGGAGGTTGGGGATGAGGAGGGAGGATGAGGAGGGGGGTTGAGGTTGAGGAGGGGGTTGAGGATGGGGGGTGTAACGGAGCTGGAACACGCAGTCCAAAATCTCCGCTGGTATACGGTAAAATATCCAAGAAGCACTACAGTCTCACCATTCCCGACCTCCCATATTGGACGACACACAATTTGGGAGTCAAATGAATACTGACTTTATTTTGTTATGTGCAGAAATATTTATACACATCTCTTCCCACAGGCAATCCACATGCCCCATAGTTGGCCACACAATACACATAGAGGGAACAATAGCTGGGTCACACCTCCCTGGCAACTTGATATAATCAGACATTGATTAAATCAGCCTTCTTTGTTCTTATCTGAGAATGAAAACACTTTATACAATCGACTCCCTTATCTCTGAAGTCTCTGTAATAGGATTATCTATTAGCCTAGGTCTGCAATAGTCTGGCTAATATTCTGCAGAGCATAAACCAACATACATATAATATAACAGTAGGATCATATTTTAACCAAGAATTAAATAACCATAAAACAGGGTAAAACAGTGATGGGTTCCGTTACACACCTCCCCCGTGACCATATGCCGGCATACACGGTCTGATCCCAACGGATCGGCCTGGGGATGTCCGGACAAAAGTATTTGTTGGTCAATTCTCTAGTTTGACAACCCATCAGCATTACTGCAATTCACATTTACTCACATTTCACATATCCCCAGATAGCTGGGATCTGAGCTCACAAAACTACCGAATAGCGCTCAGATCCTCTTCACACAGTTCAATTGCCATGTAGCTAAAGTCTTTCCCATAGTCTTTCATTATATGAATGGGCTCCATGGCATAGCTATCTGGGGTATCACCGCTCCCACAGGGCAAGTACTGAATGACCCCCCTGTATTAAAAGGGCCAGAATGAGTGACATACACTCTGGTATGGCCGAATAATGTGTTTTAAAGGGCAATATGTCCCAGGGCCATAGTCGCAGGGCAGGAGGCTGGCAAACAGTCCTCTCCAAGACAAAGTGGCGAAGGGCACTTCGTCACACATCTCCCCTTTGGGGGGAAGTCTAACCAGGCACCTGGATATTTCGCTGTGGTGATGGTGCAACACGCTGAGGGGACTTTAGGTGCAGAGGCCAGCGGCACTCTGCCCTGATGCCAGCTCTTCTGCTGGATACCCTGCAGGACATCCTGCTCTGTACAAGGGACAAAGGGAGGGCAGAGGCCGACTGCACTCTGCCCCACTGTCAGCTCTTCTGCTGGGGTACTTGGGACATATTCCGGCTCAGTAGCCAGGGAAACGTGGGGGTCAGTGGGGGTTAACATTTCCTCTGTTAACCCTGGGGCCACATTAGAAGTTAGCTGGGGAGGGGAATTTGTACTTACCCCCTCCTCTGCTTGTCCCAGTGAGGGTAGTTGGGGATCTGGACAGGCTGTGGGCGCAGAGACCACGGTCCCATCTGCGCCGTCTGGGAGATTGGTGTCTCCCCTGGTTAGGGTAAACTGTCTCTGGGGGGGAAGGACGACACCTTCTGCCCCCTGTGGTTCACACTGCCGCTGGGGGGAAAGGACGACACCTTCTGCCCCCTGGGGTTCACACTGCCGCTGGGGGGAAAGGACGACACCTTCTGCCCCCTGGGGTTCACACTGCCGCTGGGGGGGAAGGACAACACCTTCTGCCCCCTGGGGTTCACACTGCCGCTGGGGGGAAAGGAAGACACCTTCTGCCCCCTGTGGTTCACACTGCCGCTGGGGGGGAAGGACGACCCCTTCTGCCCCCTAGGGTTCACACTGCCGCTGGGGTGGAAGGACGACACCTTCAGCTCCCTGGGGAACACACTGCCGCTGGGGAGGAAGGACGACACCTTCAGCTCCCTGGGGTACACACTGTCGCTGGGGAGGAAGGACGACACCTTCAGCTAGATAGACGGGGGGGGGGGGGGGGGGGGGTGTGACTCGAGTATAAGCCGAGGGGGCCCTTTTTAGCCTTAAAAAAGGGCTGAAAAACTTGGCTTATACTCGAGTATATATGATAATAATTTTGAGTAGAAGTGTTAGTTAATTGCACTTGAATGTTAGATAGTTTAAACTGTAAAGAACCTCCTTCTCTCTGACTCTCTTTCCCTAGGGAGATCAATTAACTCTCACAGTTGAGGTGATAAAGAAAAAAAGCATGCCGATTATCTTACACTTTCTCTATTTCTTTTAATAACAGCTAGTTGCAGTTATAATTATTTATTTGTGTAATTGTCATGAATATGAGTGCTCAAATGTCCTAACATTAAAGGTATTTCTAAGTTTCCTGGATTATGAATACATGTGATAGTGGAGTATCAGTAGTGTATAAAAAAATTTTTTGCATGAAAAATAATAAAATAAACACTTAAAAACTCACCTCACCAGTTGACACCCCTGAAAATCCCAACTAAAATTAGTAGAAAATTCATAATTTCTTTTGACCAATCACAGGCAGCTATTATATTTTAATACAATATAACAATCAATGGTGGCAATTTGTTCAGGAAGGAATCATGGGATGTGTAGTCTCTCTGTAGAAGGAAGTAGGAGGAGTCAGACACTGATTTGTAGATCTTTGCATTGAGCTGCTTGCTGCTGGCTTGAATGTTAGTAAATGGTTAAACCTGTACCCAAATGCAGTGTTTCTATTGGGAGGTTCACTGTGCCTATGTAAACAGCTCTGGGGGTGTTGGAGAAAACTTTTATTTTTAAATGATATAAATCTGTATGTGTATAAAATGACTCCATGTAATGTATGTTCCTGATATAAGCAGCAAGTGTTAGATTAGAAAAGGTAAAAACAGGGAAACTTAGATAAACCTTTAAATAACAGTGATTTAAAAATGACATGGAAAATATTGATTGTTGCAAAAAAAAAAATTAACATTTTTAATAGCATTCCTATGTTATGTTAGATTGCGAAGAAACAGAAGAAGTCAACGATATTTAAGTAACGTAGCTATAAATCTTGTAATGATCCAGTATGACTAGGATTTGTGAATTATGCATGATTCTTTGTAATTTTATAGGAAATCTTTGAAAACGCATATTGTGCTAATTTCACACTGAATTTCCAGGGATATAAAAGCAGGGCAATAAAGTGGAATATCATTTTGCAGAAGAAGGTAGCCATATACCGTATATACTCAAATATTAGCCGCCTTGAGTATAAACTGAGGCACCTATTGTACCACAAAATACTGGAAAAACTTAGTGACTCGAGGGTGGGAAATGTGCTGCCCCTGTGTCCCTCTTGTGCCCCTTTCTTGTGTCCCCCCTCTCTTTCCCATGTGTTTCTTCCCCTCCTCTCCCTTCCCTGTGTCTCTTCCCCCCTCTCCCTTCCCTGTGTCTCTTTCCCTCCCCCTCCCTTATCACCCTCCTCAACCCCCCTCCTCATCCTCTCTCCTCAACCCCCTCCTCATCCTCTCTCTTCAAACCCCCTCCTCATCCTCTCTCCTTAACCCCCCTCCTCATCCTCTCTCCTTAACCCTCATGCTGATCCACTTGGTTTTCATGGCAAAGATGCTGGAGTGGGTTGCCATTTCCTTCTCCAGTGGGCCACAGCATACAGCTCCGGGTATTCCTAGGTGGTCGCTCATCCAAGTACTGGAATTAAACCCAGGTCGCAGCTGTGAAAGCACCAAATCCTAACTCCTTCGCCACCAGGGAACCCCCCTCTTCAGCATAGTGAATTGTAATAATTTTGCTATTGACCCAACAAAATATTTTTCTCATGGTTTGACCAAATATAAGGTATTTTGAGTGAAAAAGCATTGCACTTAAACACTCATTAATAGAACACCCTCTTACATGGTTAAAAAATAGAATTAATAATATAATTCAACCACATTTTTCTCATTATAACATGTTTCCACCTCAATATCTCAGGAAATACAATATTGTTGCTGCAATTTAAGAATGAGAATCCCCAACTAGATCGCTACCTTGTCATGGTGAAGGGGCTTGTGTACCTCAGTGAAGCTGTGAGCTAAACCATGTAGGATCACCCAGGATAGGCAGGTCATAGCAGAGAGGTCTATTGGGTCTCGGAGATACGGACACAACCGAACATCAACACAAGAACGAGAATAAATATCTTCACCATTTTGACACAGCTCACTTTAGTGGTGTGGATGTTTCACTTTGATCAGAGTGCAGCAATTCTTGTTAGAGCGACCCTGTCACCCCAGCAAGAAGTTGATTTAATCTTAAAAGAGCATTAAAATCTGTCAATCCATTGTACTTGCCATTTTTCTCCATAGTAAATCATTTCTGAAATATTCAACTTCCTGTATGCTATGCCGTGCATCTTAATATGCTAATTTGCAACAGAGTGCTTGAGAAGAGCGGGAAAAGGAATCTAACAATATGATAAACTTAGAGTGGCATTGTTTTGTAACCATAAACATATTGTAATGCTAATTAGCACATAAAAGCAGCTAATTAGTATTTGCAAGCATAGGTGGGGCTACCAGTGGTGCAATATACCGGGTCCTCTTTTGAGGGGGTAGCTATGGAAAGGGGTCTTGGAGGAGCAGCTATGGGAAAGGGTCTAGGGAGAGGTGCTCTTATGGGAAGGGGTTTTAGGGAGAGGAGCTATAATGGGAAGGGGTCCTGAGGGGGAGGGGCACTGGCACTGAGTGATTTGGTACCAGGGGTCCCACAGGGTTGCAAATTAAATGTAATTTTTATACCAGGGCCCTCTATTCTCTATGCAAGAATCTCATTTGCATAAGCATACAGCGCAACAAGCTGATTAACTCAGAAATGACTTACTTTAGAAACAAATGACTAGCACATCTTTTAGCTAGTTTTCGTGCTCTTTCAGAATAACTTAATTTTGGGCTCAGACTTTCTTTAACAGTTGCCACTCCTTGCCCAGCATTATTGATGCCAAGATCTTGGGTGGCAGCCTCAGGCAAACATTGCAAGAAGGAGGAGAGAATCAGTAGAGAATTAAAAGCACTGGCACAAGAGATCATTTCCAATACTACATTGGCCTGACATTTATGTGTATACTTTATTTTGCATTTCTGCCCTGTACATTGTCTGTTACACTAAATAATAAATACAACCACTGCCCTCCAGCCCTGCCTGCTCCTTCCCTGCACGCCTCATGGGGCGGTTGGGTTACACTGGCAGCTGGGCTCATTCACTGTCACTTTGCTCGGTGTCAATAAAGTTCGGAGGAAAAAAAAAATCACACCCATTGACAAACGATTTAAATATTAACCGCAGCAGATTTAACCATTTCAATGCTGGAGAGAGCTGCTCCCTTTTCTTCCATACAGAAGCTGTGTGCAAAATAAAGAAATAACAGCATTATATTTGTGAAAAATGGAAAACAATATATGAATTATGGCTGAGAGAAATGAAATATGTTTGTGTAAAAAATAGTTATTGTCTTTGTCAGAAATAAATATGAATTCTGTGAAAAACGTGTTGGTTATGGATGTGAGAAATAAAATAGGAATTATGTATATCAAAATAAAGCAAATATTGGTTGTGGTTGTCAGAAATTATGTTTGTGAGAAATAAAATATTGAGTATGTTTATAAAAATAAATACAATATTGGTTATGGTTGTGAGAATAAAATAGGAATTATGTGTATAAAAATAAATAAAATATTGATTATGGTTGCGAGATATAAAATATGAATTATGTGTATAAAAATAAATAAAATATTGATTATGGTTGCGAGAAATAAAATAGGAATTATGCGTATAAAAATAAATAAAATATGAATTATGTGTATAAAAATAAATAAAATATTGATTATGGTTGCAAGAAATAAAATAGGAATTATGCGTATAAAAATAAATAAAATATGAATTATGTGTATAAAAATAAATAAAATATTGATTATGGTTGCGAGATATAAAATATTGATTATGGTTGCGAGAAATAAAATATTGATTATGGTTGCGAGAAATAAAATATGAATTATGCGTATAAAAATAAATAAAATATTGATTATGGTTGAGAGAAATAAAATAGGAATTATTCGTATAAAAATAAATAACATATTGATTATGGTTGCAAGAAATAAAATAGGAATTATGTGTATAAAAATAAATAAAATATTGATTATGGTTGCGAGAAATAAAATAGGAATTATGCGTATAAAAATAAATAACATATTGATTATGGTTGCGAGAAATAAAATAGGAATTATTCGTATAAAAATAAATAAAATATTGATTATGGTTGTGATAAATAAAATACTGATTCTGTTTATGATAAATAAAATATTGGTTATGGTTGTCAGAATTAAATCTGAATTATGTTTGTAAAAAGCAAAGAAATAAAATATTGATGTTGTGAATATCCAAATGAGTGGTGGAGGGAGGATTAATGTATAATAAGGGGAAGATGATAAGAGAATGAAGTATACAGGGGCATAAAGTGATAAGGAGGGTGAGAGCAGCACAACACAAAGATCAGTGGAGGGAATGGGGAGAGAGGGATCAGGTAGAGGAGGAAGAGAGAGGCAGGTGGGGAATATGAGGGTGGGAGGGAAGAGAGGAGGAGGAGAGAGGATCAGGGCAGACTGGGAGGCGATAGAGAGGGAGGAGAGAAGAAACAGACTAGGAGGGAAGGAAGGACCGAGAGAGACTTGTCTGGGAGGGGAGGAAAGCAGGAAAAGGGACCCACAAGGAGGAGGCAGCAGCAGGCGGAGTGGTGACATTGGGAGGTGCACAGGAGACACTGCCCTGCTCTTGGGATCCTGGGCTCATGGAGCGGCTGCTGATACCGCTGGGAGTGCAGGCTGGGGACTACTGAGGACTGAGAGTGCAGGCTGAGGGCTACTGGGGGCTTAGAGTGCAGGCTGAGGACTGAGAGTGCATGCTGAGGACTGAGAGTGTATGCTGAGGGCTACTGAGGGCTGAGAGTGCATGCTGAGGGCTGGCAACTTTGTGTGTTTGCTGGGAAGAGTGCTATAGAGAGGAGTGTGGCAGAGAGGAGTCTGTGTTATAGAGGGTGAGGGGTACAGTGCTATGAAGAGGGCTGAGTGAGTGCCAGAGACAACAGAGAGTGCTATAGGGGGAGTGTGTGGTAGAGAGAGGGCTGAGTGAGTGTCAGAGACAGGAAAGAGTGCTATAGAGGGGAGTGTGTGGAAGAGAGAGGGCTGAGTGAGTGTCAGAGACAGCAAAGAGTGCTATAGAGGGGAGTGTGTGGCAGAGAGAGGGCTGAGTGAGTGTCAGAGACAGCAGAAAGGGCTAAGTGAGTGCCAGAGATAGGAGTCTGTTCTATAGAGAGGAGTGTTGTAAAAAGAGGTGTGTTTTACAGAGAGGGACCTGTGTGTAGGGAGTGTTACAGAGAGAGACCTTGTGTTAGACTGTGGGGAGTGTCACAATAGATCTCTGTGTCATAGAGAGTGTTGTGTATTAGTGTAAAGGGAGTGCTATATAGACAGATCTATGTGTTAGTCCTGTATGTAGAGAGTGCTATTAGAGCTCTGTGTGTCACACATAGTTGTGTGTTTGTATCCTGGGTGTGGATATTTGCCTTTGTTGTGCAGTTCTTGTCCCTCTTGTAGTATTAGTGTTGTGTCATGCTGTGTGACTAGTGTTATTGTGTGTATTGTTGTATGACAGTTTGTGAGTGTTGGGTCAGGTTTGAGTGGGACCCCCACCCCCTTCTTCTGTCCACTGGACCTGGACACTCCTCATCATGCCGGATCAAATCAGTGTGTCGGAATTTGTGAGTGAGACCAATGAGGATTACAAGTCTCCCACTGCCTCTAACTTCACCACCAGGATGACCCAGTGCAGGAACACAGTCACAGCCATAGAGGAGGTGAGTGACACTGCAATAAAGTCGCTGGCACACATTGGGCATGAGTATGAATGAAAATGTTATAGATATGCCCAGGCATAGAGGAGGTGAATGACCCTGTAAAAAAGTCGCTGGCACACATTATAGCATCTTCATTCATACTCATGCCCAGGTGTGGCCAGGCATAGAGGAGGTGAGTGACCCTGTAATAAAGTCGCTGGCACACATTGGGCATGGGCTTGAATGAAAATGCAATAGATGTGGCCAGGCATAGGCACAGAGGGGGTGCGACTTCAATAAAGTCACAGGCACAAATTGTCCATGGGCATGAATGAAAAATGTTATAGAGTGGCCAAGGCAGGTGGCACAGTTACCAATAAAGAATACATTTAGGTGGCAGTCGTGCTGGTTTTGGGGTGGATGTGTTTGTTGCGTTGATCATGGACACTGTATCACCCATAGTGCCCCTCAGGTGTGTGAGTCATGGACAACACGGTATGTGTCATCAGACTAGGGGCTGAAAGATCTTCTGAAACTTAGGAGCCATAATAACTTTTTAGAAGCCAGTGTATGGATTATAAACAGTCAGCCTATGGATGTTATGTATAATGACTATAATATTAGTCGCTTTAGCCCTGGAGCTTGTCATGCCTGACGTTCGACATACAGCCTAATTATTTGCAGGATGTTTACTGTCAAAGAAAGGTACTGTGAATCAATGGTGTCTGTGTGTAGACCTTATATACACTATAGACAAGGTGGTACCGTGCAGCCTGGTGGCAGAGCCATGTATTAAATGTAATTGGACGCTTTGGACATGGGTGGCACCGCCATACATCATGAAGTAACAGATGTGTCAGTATACTTTTGATATGAGACAGTGAGACATGTTCACTGCAGACAACACCTGTGGATATTATCGTATTTGTTGTTTAGTCATTCAGTTGTGTCTGACTCTCTGTGACCCTACTGACGCCAGGCATATCTGTTTGTGCGTATCCATAAGCTTATCTTGGCAAAGATACTGGAATGGGTTTCCAGTTCTTTCTCCAGTGGACTGCGATTTGTCTGACCTCTGTGCTATGGCCTGCCCATCTTGCAGGAAACGACATGCTATTGCTTATAGCTTCATTGAAGTACACAAGCCCATTCACCATGACAAGGTAGTGAACCAGAAGGGGATTATTGTACACGGTGGCCATATGCTAATGGTGAAATGTTGGACAACTATTGTACACGGTGGCCATATGCCCTTTGGATTGTAAGTCTGCAAGTTTCAATCTTGCAAGGTGCTTTGGGGAAAGTGCTATGGACACCGGATTCTAAGCTAAAAGATCGGTCCCTCCTTTCTTTGCAATGTGTTAACTTTGAATTTGTCTTTGCCTGGAACTTAACTTATGTATAGCGCTATGGAATATGTTGGCACGTTACAAATAAACAATAATATTAATATGCTATTGGTGAAATGTTGGACAACTAATGTACACAGTGGCCATATAATAATAGTGAAATTTTGGCCAACTCTGCAATTAAGATAACCTAGGAATGGAGTTCCTTACCCTTTGGTACATCTGGCACAATCTCTACAACTGGTTGGAGCAGCGTAGATGTGTCCGGGTTGTCAATATAATATATAATGAATGAGTTGATTTGTATCCCACTTAAGTTCCACATTGTAACCTACTCAGACTATAAATACAACTGAACAAATGCCATAAATGTAATGTTAAACTGATTATAAAGGGTCTATATAGACATTCCCCATTTGTATTGGGTCTATATCAACATTCCCCATTTGTATTGGATGTGTGAAAGGACCACATTTACAAAGGGCCGGATGTGGCCCACGGGCCGAACAATACCCAGGTCTGGTTTAGCATCTGCATCTCTTGCAAGTCACGACTGATGATGCAAAACCAAAATATACTCTTGGCTACCAGCTTGGGATCAATTTGCCCATCTCTCAGTATAGAGGTGTGAAGCAGAGAGGCAGATAATCTTGAGTAGGATTTCTAGACCAGGTGACAGCTCTCTGGGGGGTGACAGATCAGGGCGGCATACAAACTATAACATCAGACACAGTCTGCCCAATAAATACTAGTGTCCCTGACACCTGGATGGATGACTCGCAGATACGTTTCACGTCGGCAATATATATCACGCTTATTGCACTGGTGTCTAGAAGAGATACTGATCTATTAATAAGTAAGATCTGTTTTGTCTCATCCAGCAGACAACTAGAAATAGTTTTTAATTTCCGCTTGTGATGTTTCTTTTTATATATTAGCCACCACTTATTCATAAAGGAAAGTTTAAACAGGAACCTAAATAAAAAAAATAAAAAAAATAAACCACAAACAGTAGGATTAAATTGACTGCTTTAAAAATGTCACAACAATGATGGAAATAAGGACATGTCTCAAGTCTGCACTGACAGGGATTATGAAGACGTCATGTTCAGCTTTAATGCTGACTGTGGTACGTTTGAGAGACTAAAAAAGCTTTGTATGCTCTAATGTATCTCTGATGTTACCTCCTCTAGGGTACTGTTGTACTTCTCAAGGACAAATATTATTACCACAGTATCCATGTGCATTCACGTGCTCAACTTGCCACATGTTGTGCAGTAATATGTACAAACATTTAGAAACACTCTAGTGTTCATATGACAATATTGTTAGCCTTTCCCTACAAGACACCCATTCGTTTGTTGTTGTTGTTCAGTCCTTCAGTCGTGTCCGACTCTTGGTGGTCATATGGATGCAGCACGCCAGTCACATCTATTGATACGTTTCTGGTTGTGCTGATCCATAAGGTTTTCTTGGCAAAATAGTGGAGTAGGTTGCCAGTTCTTTCTCCAGTGCACTGCAATTTGATTCTTAGTATTCCATATTGATTTTTCTAAAAAAATATATATATATATATCGGAAATGGTAAAGGTCTATGGTAATGGTTACAAGATTGCCAAGCCCTAATGTATTGGGCAATATATACTTAAAGGGACATAGAATGTATTTAAAAGAGCATCATTTAAAGGGATATGAAAGTTTCATGGATTAATACATTTCTGCACCTTTTAGGAAAAAAGCAACCTGTGTGTGTGTGCAGCACATCTCATAAAAACATTTTATTTTTATTAATATCGAAAAAACCCTCTAATGATTATGTTGACATCTCCAGAGGGTGTCTACACAGGCATCTGATCCCACCCAATCGGCATGCAGCATCAGGAGAGCAATATTAACCCACTATTTACCTGCTGTTGCTTCCTCAGCCAATCTCCCTGCAGCTTCCTGTCTTTATATCAGCAGCAATACATAGCACATATCAGTGATACACTACATATCACAGGCTGCTTTGCAGCACAAATAGAAACCTTAGAGTTAATTCAAAAGTTTTGGATAACCTGATTGGCCAAAACAAATCATCTTAAATTTGATGCTAATTTAGCCTGGGTTTGGAGGGTATTAACTCTGATTTCCAACTGTCAGAAATTATAAGACATTTTTCTGACTTCAATGTAAATGTTTAATAGTTTTTTTGGTGATTTTTTTTTTTTTCATGCAAAAATGTTTGAATACACTACTAATTCTCCTCTATCAGCTGCATTCATAATCCAGCTCCCTTAAATATGCCTTTAAACATTATTATAAAGGTGTCTTTTGTGAGCAGAGTGTGTGCAAGACTCTAGATCCTTTTGGCAGACACTTACGACCCATAGATCTATCTGTGTGCTCATTGGCTGATAGAGACAAACCCCCAAGAACAGTTATACATTCAAAGCAGTATGTTCTTCAAAAAAAGAAGCACACTGTTAAACATTATGAAAAACCCTCTTTCAGACGCATTCAATTGGAAATGCCTTGAATGGCCCTTTAAGATTGAATGGTTGGAGAACTCTTGGATATCTGATTTTATTATATATTCTGTGTATGAATAGAGAGGTTCTAAAACCATTAGTCTATTTGGCCCACGATATGTTTCTCAACCACTATAGATATAAATCAAATATAGGTCCTCTTATAAGGTTGCAGCTTCATCCTTGTAACCTCGCAACCTATTTTTGGATTTTCTTTATGTGTTACCGTACTCACTTTTTAATGTTGGGGTACTTCCATATGGAAGAACTTGGCGCCTATAGAAAAACAAGCAAAACAGGGACAATTACTTTAGATCTGGGAGATAACCTACCTCAGTGGGAGGGCCTCAAAGTTGCTGTGCATCTTTTGTTGGATATGCAACAAAAATGGTCAAAGAGAGAGGTGAAGTAGGGGTGAGAAGAAGAATGTATAACGAGGGGAAGGAAGAGTTGTATGCCATTTCTGGGGAGGGAGGCTGGCAGTGACTTGCGATGTTTTTTTATCCCAACACACTTATTTATTAGATTATTTTTCTTAATCTACTTCGATAACTCTTAGATGAAGCACTATATCTTCATAAACGTCTTCTGAAATTCTAGTTCCTTCAAAACGGCACGTTCTTTTTTCTGCATCTCCGATTAAAACTGAGCAGACGTGACCTAGTTGAAAAGGCTTCAGATATTTTGATTGAATAAACTTGGCAGTAATGTGATGCTCGCAAGGTGAGTTGGGACTGTGGTTCTAAGTATCTTAGGAATTTTTGAAGGTTATGTAAAAGGAAGTAATACAAATTAAAAAGGGAAAAAAAAACACAATTTCATTTGGATGCACACTTAACACTATCACACCTCTTGGACTGGAGCCCGCGACAGGGTATGGATTTGGTACCTTGTGTGCCTAGATAGGATTAAGAGGGCACGTACTTGGCATATATTAAATGGCTGGTTATCTGCTTTTGTAAGAATTTTAATGGGCACTTTCTTTTAATGGGGTCAGACTGATTATATGTGCAAAGGCCTGTTTTAAAAATACCAAACCTGTTTAAACCTCATTGAAACAAACCGAAAATGCAAAGTGCAAAAACTCTGTTGATCTTATTGGCTGGCAGAGGGCAAGCCCCCAAGAGCAGTGAAACTGTGTTGCTCTGAGACCAATATTTGAAAGAAAAAAAAACACACCATGGTACATTACCAAAAACCATCTTTCTGATGCAACAAAGATAACAGAATATTTCCCTGTCCCTTTTTTTAATGGTTGCCTTTTGTGATCCCAAAGGCGATGTCTATAGAATATGTAACAACAAACCAAAATTCACTTGTAATCAGGATCAAAGTCATCATAGTACATAGCCTAAAACTAGCTTTTTATTTGATATTTTCCGTATACGGTTGTATGTAGGACAACAAAGGAAGGTTAGTAGAGGTGGTATGAAGTGTGATTTGTACAGAATAATGCCAGAAACCTGCACGGGTCTATTTACTTATACTTTATTTAATTTGCATTTAAAGCCAATATTGTAGGAAGGATGCCAGTTCCTCAATTCTGGCCTTTGATAAACTGCATGTACCATTTTCAAGATGGATGAGTGAACACTCATAGAGCCTCATTCAATTCCGAGTTGACCAATTGAATAGGGCTCTATATAAGCACATAGAAAAAAATGTCACCAAACTTTTTAGTTACTGAACTTCTATCCAAAACCAAGGTTAAAAACTTGTGTCAAAAAAATATGTTATGTGCTTATATAGAGCCCTATTCAATTGACAAATTTGAAATTGAATGAGGACCATAGTATTTAAGGTGATTATATGTACATGAACACGTACAACATGTTGTAAATGTACTTGTATGTGTTTTATACGCTATTTTTTAGTTAAAACCTCTGCCCATCATGTATTTATATTCGGTTTAATACATGTTGATCACTGAAAAGGTTACGGTTTACTGAATATATTGGTGTAAATTGCTGTGTATTGGCTTATACACTTCTGGAGCTAGAAGCTTACAATCTATTGTGCATGTGCCTTTATGAATGAGTGCCGAGTGGTGCTCTCCTTGGCCACTGGGTGTAACCCTTTGTAAAACAGAACAACTTGTACTTTGAACTTGGCTTACATCTGTATTGACTCACAACTTATTTGATAAAAAAAATATTTTTTTCATTTATTTATTCACTCCGTACTTCATTTATTGATAAATTCCAGGAGACACGGCTCCTAAAATGTTCCTGCTGGCTCCTAACATTTTAATGCATATATATTTATATATAGTCCCTTTCCTGACTCCTAAATTTGTACTGTAATGTATGAACACATTTGTGGCAATTAGTTGTTAAAGGGCTATTGCACAATAAAACAATTATATTTGAAAACTTTATTAATCAGGAAAAAGTCATACAGCTGGTTTTTGGAAGTTGTGTGAGAGGGGTGTTTACATTTCTGGTTGCAATGAATGCTGCAATGAGTCTGGGAGTGTGAGGGGAAGGGTGTGGTGTCAATATACATCTTATTCTATTATCAAACCAAAGCTCTGGGCTTCTCCATATTTCTTCATTGATCACTACAAACACATCATTTAATTCCTGTACTCGGAGTCTTCAAAAATTCAGGTTTTCCCAAAAAATACTTTATACCCTTACACGGTTACTATTATTGTTAGTTTGGTACATACTTGACAAAAGTTTTATTTTTTCCCTTGAACTGCAGTTGTCCTTTAATAGACTGGGGAGCCTTTACTTGCCACACCTGTATTCACACAGGCCATGATTTGGGTTTAACACTATCTTTAGAATGGTATTGGGAATCGATCATTCCAAAACAGAAAAAAGGAATTGATTGTCATTCAAAAAAAGTGTCAAAAACATTTTTTTTTTTAAACTGCAATTATTTTTGTTATAGAGGCTATTGTTATTTGGCACCTTGTGCTAACTTGTACCCATAATGACACAATGTATGTGACCCAGAATGTTGGAGCTAGCCAGATCAGTTTTAGTAGCCATATTATGGAATATATATATATATATATATATATATATATATATATATATATATATCATACATACATACACTCATTTGTAGTTTGATCCCTCTCCCCAAGTAGCTGGTGGTATGGCAAAAGGCAATTTACTTTTTCTTGGATGGATATATATATATATATATATATCTCCAGACGTAATGTTTTAGGGTCCCTGGCTCCCAGGATTTGTCCTTTTGTAGAGTCCTGCAGTAGTGGATCATTATAATATTACTGTCTTGCAGAAATATGACTGCAAAATGGGAAGTTTGAATCGACCGGCACCAAGAACCTTATGCAAATGTAATACTCTGATAACAATCAGACTTCTGCTTTGGGTGCTTGTACATCTGAGCAATCAGTCTGTATCTCTCCACTAATGCAAATGGGCACAGTCGCACTTTAATTTAGATAATTTGTTTTAAGGGACAGAAGTAACATTTGTTGTATTTGCTTATAAAATATGCGCCTCCAGTTTGTAATAAGTGTAATTGGGCACAATGGTTAAATTCTCAGAGCTCCCCAAATTAAAGACGCCTACATGTGTGAGCAATAAAGGTTATGCAGAAGTTTATATAGCGCCTAGGGCCCATCACTGCCTATTCACAGAATGCATGTATATTGCAACAGACATGACCCACAAAGCTGTCCTAAAAATGATCCATCCCAAACTAAAGGTTACTGGAAGAAGGATCGGCACGCAACATCAAAGTGAGTACAGATCCCAATGATGAGGCCTCTGGACCTTATTACTCTATAGGGCAAATAATTGCATGATTATAAAAATAAATACATTTCTGCCAATATTCAATATTTAAGAGTAAAGGACACCAGATTTGGAAGATATAATGCATTTATGAAGGGGTAGTCAGAAAGAAGTGATGATGTTTCCTATAATTCAGATTTAATTCAAAGCAGATTCCTACCATTTGTTGCTTAAGTTAAACCTGATACCAATTGGAACAGGGAATTGTAGTCAAGGCCAATTTTCTTTGAAGTTCAGTAGCATTTTGAACAAATTAAAAAGTGGACTTGAATTAGTTCTGTGGGGAGGCAGGTAATGACTCAGTCTGAAGTTAAGCCCCCTTGTAAAGATGAATTACAAGGTCTGGAAGTTGTGGTGCCAATGTAGAGTCTGAGCAGTACAAATAGATGATGTATTTGCAATACACAAATAGTTGAAACAACAATACTGAGCTATATTTTTCATATGTTGTTTTTTTTATATATATATATATATATATATATATATATATATATATAGTAGACTCTCAGTTAACCAGAACTCTCAAGCAACCAACATTTTTTTTGAATACTTTACTTTAAATAAAAATGTAAATTTACAGGGCTCAACAAATGCCAGGAGCCAGGTTTTCATTCCACGAAATGCTTAGAGGCACCTAGGTTACACCCACTGTATGTATCTGCAATTTAATGTTACCTGGAAGCAGATAGATGTGAGTGACTGAGCCAGTGCAGTGTTGGCCTTATATTCCCCGGGTTCAGCATCGCACCCTCCAGCCGAACTTACCTGTATGTGAGGAGTGAAAGCTGCAGCTGCTAGAACAGCACTCACTGACAAATCTACTTAGCAGAGCATCCTATGTGCAGTTAATCTAGACCTCTTTTAATAGTGACTCTCAAGAACACATTTATCTGGCATCTACCAATCCTCATTGCCCAGCCCTGGCCAATGGGGCAAGCAGGTTACAATAGAGCTGTTACCTACAATACCTCTGTATAAGCAGCAGGGGTGGCTCCTAATGACTTAGGATGGACTGATTATATTGTAATATTGCTTGCTTCTGAGGTCCATGATAATCCAGGCCACAGACAGAGCAGTCCACGATAATGCACATGGAGACGAGCATTTCTGCTTGGACTGAAAACCAACAATTTAAAAAGTAACACAAAATATTACATTTTATTTATCTGAGTTTGCATACTGTTTTTTAATAGTCTATGCCAAACATGCGTTTTACATTTAAATGCATTAATTTACACAATTCAGGAGTCAACCAGCCTTTTGGGATAGGAGATTATATTCCTAGTAAGCCTAGACAGGCTGTTTACATGTTGAAATTGAGCTTTTTACAGGCATTTCATTTATAACAAATTGGTGACCATTCCAACAATACTGTAAACTGGGCACTAAGATGAGGCCATGTGCCATGATCATGGTCTGTAGTGTTGGAAATGAGGAAACGAGCAATTACAGTTCATTATGTCACATTTTGTGGTCATTTGCTACCATAACTACAGTCCATCATCCTTCATAACAGTATTGTGCATTAGATCAAAGAAGTATGATTGAAGCAATCCTATGTAGTGAGCATTGTACTTGTAGACATAATAAAGAGCAGATGTCTTGGGGAGACTGGGACTGAAGCTCCGTTATTGTGCTGTTTTATCCAGTTCATTATGGGATCAGTGGCAGCTGCCACGTGAGACCTTGCTTCTAAAATAAAAGCAATAAAGCAGATGTGTTCAGATTTTCCTTTTTAATATGGTTACTATTTTAACAAATTAGAAATCCAGGTTATATGCCAAAATAATACAGTGAATGGAAACTAGGCCAGGAATCGTATTGAAGAAATGTGTAATTCTATATAAAGCAGGAGGGTGATGAATGTGTGAGACGGCACAGAATGAATGGGGAAAGCTTACTTCATTGTCTTCAATTCACAATTGTTCAGAACCAAATCTATTGGATACCTCATGTCATTTCGATGTACAAGCTACATAATAGAACGGGTACAAAATAAAAATGTAAAAAACATAATATATTTTTCCAAATATTAAAGGGCTATTGAAGTCATACAGTGGATATAAAAAGTCTACACACCTCTGTTAAAATATCAGGTTTCTGTGCTGTAAAAAAATGAGACAAAGATAAATCATTTTTTTCCCACCTTTTAATGTGACCTATAAACTGTACAACTCAATTGAAAAACAAACTGAAATCTTTTAGGTAGAGGGAAGAAAAAGAAAAATAATGGGGTTGCATAAGTCTGCATACCCTCTTATAACTGGGGATGTAGCTGTGTTCAGAATTATGCAATCACATTCCAAATTGTGTTAAATAGGAGTCAGCATACACCTGCCATAATTTAAAGTGCCTCTGATTTACCCCAAATAAAGTTCAGCTGCTCTAGTTGGTCTTTCCTGAAATGTTCTTAGTCGCATCCCACAGCAAAAGCCATATTCCACATAGGGCTTCCAAAGCATCAGAGGGATCTCATTGTTAAAAGGTATCAGTCAGGAGAAGGGTACAAAAGAATGTCCAAGGCATTAGATATACCATGGAACACAGTGAAGACAGTCATCATCAAGTGGAGAAAATATGGCACAACAGTGACATTACCAAGAACTGGAGCTCCCTCCCAAATTGATGAAAAGACAAGAAGAAAACTGGTCTGGGAGGCTACCAAGAGGCCTACAGCAACATTAAAGGAGCTGCAGGAATATCTGACAAGTATTGGCTGTGTGGTACATGTGACAACAATCTCCCGTATTCTTCATATGTCTGGGCGATGGGGTAGAGTGGAAAGACGAAAGCCTTTTCTTAAAAAGAAAAACATCCAAGCCAGGCGACATTTTGCAAAAACACATCTGAAGTCTCCCAAAGGCATGTGGGAAAAGGTCTTATGGTCTGATGAAACCAAGGTTGAACTTTTTGCCCATAATTCCAAAAGATATGTTTGGCGCAAAAACAACACTGCACATCACCAAAAGAACACCATACCCACAGTGAAGCATGGTGGTGGCAGCATCATGCTTTGGGGCTGTTTTTCTTCAGCTGGAACTGGGGTCTTAGTTAAGATAGAGGGAATTATGAACAGTTCCAGGACAGGTGATTGACTTGACCATTGCATAACATTCCACTTCTTTCCCTTAAAAAACTCTTTGGTTGCTTTTGCAGTAAGCTTTGGGTCATTATCCATCTGCACTGTGAAGCGCCGTCCAATGAGTTCTGAAGCATTTGGCTGAATATGAGCAGATAATATTGCCCGAAACACTTCAGAATTCATCCTGCTGCTTTTGTCAGCAGTCACATCATCAATAAATACAAGAGAACCAGTTCCATTGGCAGCCATACATGCCCACGCCATGACACTACCACCACCATGCTTCACTGATGAGGTGGTATGCTTATGATTATGAGCAGTTCCTTTCTGTCTCCATACTCTTCTCTTCCCATCACTCTGGTAAAAGTTGATCTTAGTCTCATCTGTCCATAGGATGTTGTTCCAGAACTGTGAAGGCTTTTTTAGGTGTTGTTTGGAAAACTCTAATCTGGCCTTCCTGTTTTTGAGGCTCACCAATGGTTTACATCTTGTGGGGAACCCTCTGTATTTACTCTGGTGAAGTCTTCTCTTGATTGTTGACTTTGACACACATACACCTACCTCCTGGAGAGTGTTCTTGATCTGGCCAACTGTTGTGAAGGGTGTTTTCTTCACCAGGGAAATAGTTCTTCGGTCATCCACCACAGTTGTTTTCCGTGGTCTTCCGGGTCTTTTGGTGTTGCTGAGCTCACCGGTGCGTTCTTTCTTTTTAAGGATGTTCCAAACTGTTGATTTGGCCACACCTAATGTTTTTGCTATCTCTCCGATGGGTTTGTTTTGTTTTTTCAGCCTAATGATGGCTTGCTTCACTGATAGTGACAGCTCTTTGGATCTCATATTGAGAGTTAACAGCAACAAATGCAAATAGCACACTTGAAATGAACACTGGAGCTTGTATCTGCTCTTTGTAAATGGGATAATGAGGGAATAACACACACCTGGCCATGGAACAGCTGAGCAGCCAATTGTCCCATTACTTTTGGTCCCTTAAAAAGTGGGAGGCACATATACAAACTGTTGTAATACCTACACCGTTCACCTGATTTGGATGTAAATACCCTCAAATTAAGGCTGAAAGTCTGCAGTTAAAGCACATCTTGTTAGTTTCATTTCAAATCCATTGTGGTGGTGTATAGAGCCAAAAAGTTTAGAATTGTGTCGATGTCCCAATATTTATGGACCTGACTGTATATACACACACATACATTTTATCTGTGCAAAGAAGCAGCTGCCCAACTCATTCTGACAACCAGAAGATACAGACAACTCAAACCTTGCACCTGTTGTATTTAGGATACACATGAGAACATCCCCATTGTCCATGAACTGAAAGACGTTATTATATATATTGCATAGTTTTATAATTATCTCACACAGATTCGGTTCTCTCTCCCAGTACTATATATTAAGCAAGAATATCTTGACTCATCAAATCCCAAACACAAGACTTCAGCTGTTTTCCTTATTGCATGTGTGAAAAATATATACACTTTTATGGCTACTTATGAAAAATATGTCTCTTTTATCAGCAGTATTTAAATAGCCAGTGTAATCCCTTTTTTATGTTAAATCTATTTTTAACTCAACATTAATGAACATTTAAAAATACCTATAGAAGAGCAAAGCAAGTCTTTATCCTGGAAATATAATTACCTCATTAATGAAAACTGCCCTGCCCCTCCCCTCCTCTCTCATTGTCCGTCCTACTGAAAGGAAGTTAAAGACTTCATCCAAGATAACCTTGATTAGGCTGCCTTGGTTAAAACTTGAATAATGTTCTCTGTTGAAAGCTTTCACATCCATAAATGAGGTAAATTGTGTTGTTTTATATTTCTGGTACAAGCTTTGTTTTACTTCTGTTTGTTCATGTATTTTGTATGTTAATTATGACCTAAAAATAGGTTTAATATGAAAACTGCTTACACTGGCCCCTTAAGCAAAGATACAAGTCAATAACGCACTTTTATTAAAAATAGGTAATTTAATAAACCCTCCACTTATATTCCATAAACGTAGTTGGCTTGGATAACAAAGGGGATATGCCATATCTTTCTAGCGCCTTGCCCTTAAGGTGAGGCAGCAGTTTACATTTTCTGTATTACCTTTTTATTAATTTTGTCAGTTTTTGCACTCTGTGTTCTTTCAAATGGTGCTCCCAAAGTAAAAAAAGAAAAAACTGATTCCAACTGGTCTGGGGGCTTGCTCCTGTCAGCCAATGTATAGATGTATGATTTATACCTATCTGCAGATGTACATATGCTCTGTGCACGTCTTTAGTTTTAACCAGGTTTTACTTTAATATTTTTTCATGCAAAACTCAACTTTGGCAATGTTTAAAGCTGCTCTTTTTTTAATGCATGAAAAAAATTGTTATATTTCCTTTTTAAAATTAAAACAAAGGGGAAATTGTAACACTGTTGGGATTTAATTGAACATTTGTTGTAAAGTAACTAAAGTAAATTCTGTAATCTGGTTATCAACCTAATACAGGGGTCGTCAACCTTTTAATACCTACCACCCACTTTTGATGGTAAAATGTCCTTACCACCCACCGGTACCGCAGTAACTCCGTTTACCCTATCTCATTTCTAGTTACATAAATCATATGACCCCAGCTATGTATCGCCCCCGCTACTTACTAGATAGTGACCCGGTCCTGACTGCCGTCCCTAGTTATGTATCGCCCTGTACTTTCTGGATAGTGATCCGGTCCGGACTGCTGACCCTAGCTATGTATCACCCTGTACGTACTAGATACTGATCCGGTCTTGACTGCCGTCCCTAGCTATGTATCGGCCTGTACGTACTAGATACTGATCCGGTCTTGACTGCCGTCCCTAGCTATGCATCGCCCTGTACTTACTAGATAGTGACCTAGTGCTGACTGCTGACCCTAGCTATGTGTCACCTTGTACTTACTAGATAGTGATCCGGTCCTGCCTGCTGTCCCTAGCTATGTATTGCCCAGTACTTACTACATAGTGATCTGGTCTTGACTGCCGTCCCTAGGCTCTATAACCAGCTCTCCAACCAGCAAGCGTGGTGTTTCGGATCTCCGGGATGTGACATCACTCATCAGCAACGCCACCTAGCAATTACCCCGCTGTCCACTATGAAAGTTTGAATTGCCCAGTAGCGGGCGGTAGGGACCATGTTGACTGCCACTGCCCCAAAAAAAGCACCAACATTTTGATAGTGATCCGGTCCGCTGACTGCTGTCCATAGGCTCTCTCACCAGCCCAGTGCTGGTGAGTGCCTAATGTTATTGTATAATCCTGGCCTGCCACCTACATATTACCAATATATGACTTAATACAGAGTTGACAAATAAATTTGAAACTTAGGAGCCAGTCAGGTTAGAAAGGAGCCAGTCAAACGTGTGTGTAATAATATATGTATAATATCTAAAGTTAGGAGCCAGCAAGAAAATGTTAGAAGTAGCTCCCAGGGTTTGTCAAGACATGAGTTAATGTGCAACTTCAGGTGGTCAAAAAATAAAAGCGCTCCCCAATGTATATCCAGTTTTTTGAATAACTGGACTTGAATCCCACTATAGTGTTTGCATTAAACTTGCTATTGGTGACAAAATAGCTTTCAAAATCAAATCTCTACTAAAACCCTCACACAACTATCACATGTGCCACTGCATACTGCGGTATTGATGCCAATGCCCATTGCCCAATGCGCCGCTAGTACAGAGTAGTTTGTACCAGTTCTACCTGACATTAATATATTACTCACTGAATGGAAATTTCTACTGCCAGGTTAATAAATTATGTATCTGATAATAAATGCACTTCATTTTGCCAATAAATCTAGGCAAAGCTGGTCTTTTTTTATTTTATTCAGATTAGTTGGAAACTCTTGTTTTAATATTTGTATTTTCACACATTGTATTATTGTTACAATATTATATAGTGAAAATCGGACCCAAAATAAATGGGATTGTTACACAGATGTATTGCATTTACTTTGCTTTGTTTCCTTTTCTGTACTTTTTTTTTTTGATTTTGTTAGAGACTCTTTTCTGAAAGAAAAGTTTTTTTTCTCCTTGGGATTTTGTCACATACCAATCTGTCCGAGCCATTAGCCACTGTCAGCAAAACATTGCTGAGCCTGGCGGTGGCCGGAAGGTACAAGAGGGAGCTGGGGGTTTGTGGCAGCGGCTCGTACTCCTCTCAAATTAGTTTCTGAAATTCCTTCTGAGCAGAAGTGACATTGATGTGGTGTGAGGGGTTTCTACAGATCCCAGCAGTACTAGAGAACAGGAAGTGATTATAAAACCACCACAAACAAAGACGCTGATGAACTTCTCATGGACAAGTGTAATGTCTTAAAGGGACTCTCAAGGCACCAAATGTGTTCTGCATCATCAGAGGGTGGAACGGCACATGGAAGAGAGTTTCCCTGTTTAAAAGGATATGGTTTCTGGATTTCAATAGGAATATAAAAAACCTATTTGTCTATTTACTTTTATCTACCGGTACTTTATTTTATTAAGGTGCTTAAAAGCTCTATTGTTCTGCCTAAAATCAAACAAACAGTACATGTTTGGGCCTGCCTTCTAGCTCATGAAGCCACAGACTCTGCTGTGCAATGTCTTGTACTAGCCAATCAGTGACCATCTCTAAGCAAAAATCTGCAACGTGCTTCTGAGAGATGGTCACTGATTGGTTAATTTGAAACACTGCACTTCTGAATCTGTGTCTTTTATGAGCTGCAGAAAGCAGACCCAAGCAGGTATGATTTGTTGACTATTGGCAGTACAAACAGGGCTTCCAAGTACTCCTTAAAATAAGTAAATTATATACATTTGTTGTTCAGTCGTGTCTGACTCACTGTTACCCTAGGACACAGCAATCTACCCTATATACAGGGCATCTCATGTCTGGGTGTGCTATAATCCACAAGGTTTTCATGGCAAAGATACTGGAGGGGGTTGCAAGTTCCTTCTCCAGAGGACCACAATTTGTCTGACCTGTCTGCTATGATCTGACCCTATATGGTATAGCTCACAATGTCATTGAAGTACACAAGCCCCTTCACCACAACAAGATAGTGATCCAGAATGTTAAATATATACAAAAGTATATTGTATTTCTAGTGAAATCCAGAAACTTTCCATATCCCTATAATATTCCTGCTAAAGTAACTGATTAAATGGTTTTAACTAAACTCTAACCTGACCTTTCTATTCTCAGAATACATAATGAGCTTCACCCACCGGTAGTACATTTTACAATCAGGTGTGCAGATGGGAGAAGGAACTGTCATAGTTGCAATATTTAGCTCTGAATTAGATATTTTGTTCATTTTCACCTTTTGCAAAACCTGTTAATAGTTAGTCCAGTGGTTATGTGTCTAGACTGCGAGGAGGCAAACCTTGACTCAAGGTAATTTTTACTTTGGTCACACAATAAAATGGAAAATATATTTTAACTCCGATTAAAAGTCATGTGTACAGTACACGTGTTATATATTTTTTAAAGTTAGCTCTGTTACTTAATATTGTTCTTTTTCACCATTGCAAGCAGAAAAAACACATAGTCCAGTGGTTTCGAGCCTGGATTTAATATTGGTAGATGTAGGGTTGAATCCTACCGCAGGATTTTTTTAGTTTTTCAATTTTAGTCCCAAGATAAATTAGAAAATATTTATAAACTGAAAGACAAATAAGGGAGTAGTGATTCTTTTAAAATACCAATTTTAAGTAAGTACAAATATATATTAATGTAAAAAAAAAAAAAGATCGATTTGAACCTATAGTTCTAAAAGCATAGGGTTTTGTCCTCTCCATAACATCTGCATATTAAGCAAGGAATATAGACCTTAATAAACCTACATCAGTATGAGTTACAGCCTGTAATAACTTTATTATTTATGCAGATTCTTGTGGGGTGGTATTAGTTATTATCTGTTAAGCCCCTAAATCAATTCTTGATAAATTAAAAAACAGCTTATACACATGATTTTAAATACATTTTGCCCATTATCATGGTTGATTCTCCAAAAGAGAGCTTTTTTTATAAAGTGGTCATTTTAATATGTATTGACTGTATTTAGTGTTTGTGTATGACAGTGGGTAATTTGTTTTTTTATAGTAATCTGATATTAATTAAGCGACTAAACCAATGTGGCTAACCGTACTGCTACAAATCTGCAGTGTATTATGTTTATATTGCAGTGCAGACAGAATAGTTAAGCGTATTCGTATATGTGATTTGTGCCGACCAAACCAAACAAACTCATTAAAATATCTCTGTCGCATAATGCGTGGCTCGTATGTTTCCAAATTAGCAGAGATTTGAAAACCTGGTTTGAAAGTTTTATGCTTATAAAATGGATAGTTGCGAACTTTAATCCCTGGACCTTGTAAACTGCCCTTGTAGTGATCAATATGTTGGAGTGCTACTGGCCCATTTAATGTGAAACCATAGAGCTTCAAAGTACTGCATGATTAGAAAATCTAATATATAATAATACTCCGTAGCATGTGAACATATTATGAGGGTCCCGCATGTCAACCCAGGCTCCCTGGGGTTGGCAAAGGGATTATTTGACCCAGTGGAGCCTGGGCACATGTAGATAGGCGGGGCGGAGCTTAGGAGGGTTTGGGCGTGCATCAGCGCCATTTTCTTACAACGTGGCCGGCCAGCCAATAGGTTTCCCTCCCACCCTCCCAGGTTTCAGTACTTGTGGTTGGTGTCTTCAGTCATTGTTTATGTTATAGTTTGTACAAAAAAAAAGAAAATAGAAAATATGTATATGTATATTATGTCTTCTTTATGGGTCAATTATGGTTTAGTATGTATTGCTATGTTTATGCAGGGTTGTGGTATTTGTATTATTGTAAGGTTTTGTTTCAGGATGTATCTTTTTTTAATCTGTTTATGAATGGTTGTTGGTCACAGCGGCGGGTAGGGGAGTTGCCTGAGCCAGGGGTAAACAAAAAGGGTCTTGCCCCTTCCTCAGCGGCATGTTACGGTAACGAGTAGGTGGGGCACATAGGCACGTGCAGAGGTTACTTCCGCTGTCCGGGCTCCTCCCATCAGGTTTTGGTCATTATTGTTGTAAATATGTTTAAATAAAGCTGTGGCCCGTTGTTTCCCCATTCCGATGTTCAGTGTCAGCGATTTGTATGTTTGTTGCGCTGTATGGATCCTGCTAGGGTCATGAGCTTTTTGATGTTTTTTGGGGGATGAGTTGGGGAAATTCCAAATTTGCAACGCCTACCATAGAGATGGCATTTTGATACAGTTAGTTTGACTTAAACTGTTGGATTTCTTTATTTAGAAAGAAAATCCACTATATGGAATACAGAGATAAAAGCTTGTACCGTAATTATGAATGGATTCTGTAATCTCAACGTTCTGATTTGTTCATTTAAAAGATAATGTTTTAAACCTCACAGAAGTTAATTTTTAAAAATCAGCACGGCCTCCAATACCATAGTGAATTAAGTGAATGATTGTTTGTATATGGAATCTCTTCCAGGTGAAGGTGTAACTTTAATAGATAAGGTTTGTCATAGGAGAATTAAAAGGGTTATAATACATATATGCAAACTTCTGAAGGGGCTTATAAGTCTGTTTGTTTGGTTTATATAGAAATCCGGAGCAGAGAGTTATAAAATGGATCAGAAAATATTTGGCATGAATAGGATAGAAAAGACCATTTAAATTTCCTCATTTTTATCTTGATTGACTGTAGGAAAACTTTTTTTTTTAACATTTAAGAATCTGAGATAAAAAGGGTTTTGTGGGTGCTTATGGCCAATCATCTACGTAACCGTGCTCAATGCCAAGCAGCAACTGCAAAGGCAATTAAAATATTAGCATGTATTAAGAAGGACACAAGAGCAAGGGAAGCAAATATAATTTTGCCACTATACAAATACCTAGTACGTTCTCATTTGGAATAGTGAATACAATATTGGGTATCACTTCAAAATAAGCATTTGTAGAGCTGGAAAAGGACAGAGAAAGGCAATAAAATTAATTATGGGAATGGAGGGACTAAGGGGAGCAATCTATTCGGACATATTGGATTAATGGATGATGCAGGTTGGGAAACACTGCTCTAGCATAATATATAATCTTTTTTATTTATCTTATGGAATGTGTCTGTAAAAATGTTACATTGTTCGTATATTTCCCTTTGAACCTGCTGTGATCGGTCAGTGCTGTATAAGATCGTCGTGTTTTGTTTTCACATTACATCAATGAGTTTCTCGGAGCAGACTGCCTTCCTTCCTATCTCAGTTCCTGTAATCTTGAAAACTGAAAATACAGGACAAGTGATATTTCTCCATTTATAAAATGGAAAAACAAATACTGTACAGCTAGGGTAAAGATGCTACATTAAATATCAGCTGTGGCAATTTATTTATCTGGACATGTTATGTTATAGGACAGCAGATAAAATCTTTCTGGACAACTGAAACCATTTATGTAAAGATATACTATCATTATATTTATATACATTCTAGATGCATTCAGGGCTGTATCTACTTTTTTGGAGCCGCTAGGTAGTGAATTGGAGGAGCCCCTGCGAGTGAGTACGCAAGATATGCATGCACCATTTTTTCCTTTTCTCTACGTCTGTCTTGTTCTAGGTGATCACCCCCTAGTAGCCAGTCTATGGACTTCAACATTTCATTTTTTTTTTAAAGCCAGGAACCATTTTTTTTTAAGAAGTGGCACCCCTCACAGGGAAGCGCCCCTGGGCGGCTGCCTAGTTGGCCTAATGTGTAATCCGGCCATGGATACATTGCATATCTACTTTATTTTGCAAACGTAGTCTCACTTGGAAGAAGTTTTAAAAGGTTAGGCGGGTCACCAAGAAATGGGCAACACAGTTTAATAACATATAACAAGGAAAATATTTATTTTGTCAGTTAAATAAAAAAAAGAAAATTTAAAAACTGTACTTTGAAAATATATTCAATTTATGTATATTTTCTTGCTTTGCCAAATAGGATTAAAAACGACAGAAACGCCAATCTGCTTTTGCTAATCTAGTGTAGAAGCAGATTAAAAAAAAAAAAATGTTACTTTAAGAAAGATTTGGCACTACTCTGCACATTATGTTTGTGTGTTTTGAAATAGTACCTCTTTAAGTTAAGGTGCATCCTGTCTCCTTGAAGCCAATCATGTCTGATCACCTTATTCAGCGGTCCTTTCAAGATCCACTGTAGTTCTTTAAAAAAACATATTGTTAATGTAGAAATAAACTTGGGAATGAGTAAACTAGTTTTAGAAAGTCAAAATATACACTTTTTTGTTTATTTCTCCAAGTGGGAAGGGACATTGAATGCCGAGAACCATTCAGCTAAAATATGGCAATGCTTAGTGCAAGTGCTTATAAAGGACTGATGGAATGGTCATGCAGCTGGATTGAAATATGTCTATGTAGATAATTATCTGTATGCTAATATTTTGTGGTACTTGTGGTATAGCATACATTCACACTGTAACATTAATATATATATTCAACAGACTTGATATGTCTCCAACATATTTTATTTGCATTGGGGAGTTACAATGGACGAGGCCTTGCAGCTTTCACTCTGCATTTTCAGTATAATTTGAACCAAAAAAAATTGTTTTGTGCAAATTTACAGCGATTAATTGTCAATGTATTATTCCATGCAAAAAGCTTTTAGTTTATGGAATGTGAAAATTAAATGAGATGTTGGTATAACATTAATTAGTACTGTACTGGGCTTACCCCATAAGAGCTTGAGTTGTATGATTCATGAAGCAATATTTTCGAGGAATATGGTCATTGTTGCCATTTTTATGTTTCACAGGTGATTCACTGCTTGAGGAGACGCTCCCTAAGGACCATAGTATAATGTATATGCTGTCAAGAATAGCAATGCTCACTTGGCTTAGGGAAATATACATTGTCTTTAACATATAGAGCAGTAGTTCTTGGGATTGTTGTCAGTCCCTGAGATCTTACCTGCCAGTGCTCAGGAACCATCTATTAGTTCTATTTATTTATAGAGAAATTATTCAGGAATGTATCTACAGTTAAAATGTACTCTATACAAATCCGTGTACAACTAGATGACAATGTATTGTTCAAAATATTCTGGATCTCAGGTGATCCCCACGAGCACTGGAAGGTAACCAGCAGATTGCAGAGCAAAACGGCTGAAAACCACTATTTAATGAGCTCCCCAAGGCCAATATTTACTGCAGTAATAATGTGTAAATGGATCACTTGCAATTCTGTGACGTTTAGCTTTGCTTTGTTAATACAAACCTAAAGGGGAACCTACATTTGAAATCAAAGAGACATGACTGGGATCACTGTCCCTCTTTATAATTATTCTTGAATACAATAGTGAATGTTAAAGGGCACATGAATTTCACATTTTTTTTTAAGAACAATGAGTACTGCAAAGATTAAATAGCATTACTTTTTAGTCCCCACTCAAACTACATATGCAACATGATGACGACATCCAGTAATAAGACATGTCCAATCACTGCACCAGATGAGGTATGGAACCTTATGGACAAATAATTGCCTTGCCCTTGACCTATGCACGGGTGACATGTTCCATACTAGAACTAACCAACCCAACTGCCCCAATAAAGACAGACACCAGTAATTTTATGGGTATTCTTCAGGCCACAGCTTTATTTAAACATAACCAAAAACATAGTAATAACCATGGGTTGCTGCACACCTTCCCCAGGACGGAGCTCATCCCAGCCCGAGGTCCAATGGAACCCCGTGCCCAAGCAACCTCTGGCATCGCCTCAAACCGGACACCTTACCAGCTAAGGAGCTCCGACCTAAGGTGATGCCTCACCCCCGCCACCCGCAAGCCTACTGGGCTCAGCTTCTTCTTTCCTCAACTGATGAGTTAATGAGAGGGACGCTACCCCTATATCTAAACTACCCAAAGCACACACCTATTTAAACTAACCAATTGCGACCCAGCACAGCAGCCCGGTCAAAAGCCCCTTGTTACTAGGCAGTCCTCCGGGGCTACCAAGAGCAGCTCTAGGCAGAGAGGTCCTATAAGGGACTCCTTACAGTCCAGCATTTCTGCATCTCTCTGCTTGTGTATTCTGGTTATCTCTGCTTTACCACATGTGAGTTACTCTGCTTCATTCATTCTTGCTGATCCACCTGTGTTCAGGCTGAGAGATCCTGACATCATGGACTGTTTGCTGTCTTTATAGTTCTGGGCATCACTGTTCGAGATTAAATCTGAATTCGACAGGTGTCCTGGCAGTGCTCCAAAGCTGCATTTCCAGTAAGTTTTCTATTGCACTAGTGTACACTATATATTTAATGCAAAACAAAAACAACTCTCTATCAATGTTTACAATGCAAGTTCTGTCTTAAATGTAAAATTATTTTATATGAAACACAACACACAAGAATTACAATTTATGCAAAGGTTATGGAAATCACCTAATGCTCCAGATACTAGACAATGCTTTTAAATGTGGAATCCCTTCCAGTTAAATTAATAGTAGAGATGTCCTAGTATATTTAAAGGGCTCACCATTTTTCTCTGCTCACTATTTCCAAATCCGTAGTTCCATTTCCTGTTTAAATTAAAGTGGATTTATTTTAGGATTACCCTTTCTGTTTTTAGAGCATGTTCTTTACATATAATTTTCTGAAACACGGTTCACACAGAACCATTTAACAGATTTGAAATCTCTTAAGTCTAACACAGGAAACGAGACGTGTTAACCCTGTTTATGCTGAACTAGTCTGTATAATGTCCATTGCTGCCATGTGAAACAGACCATCTTAGTAAATTTGCAGTAACTCTTCCATGCTTTGCCTTGTTTGTGTGGTATTAACCATTGCAGCACTGCAGAGATCACAAGCAGTTACTGAACACTGATGTCCTCTGTAAATTCTTTACAAGTTAAGTCATGTCCTTGCGTTCTTCCTGAGATGCCCCGCTGATTCACAAGGCCTTCAACTGTCCTTTTTTCTGGTTTCTTGTGAACCTTTTATGCTCCCTTTTATGAAGAAACAGGTCTTCATTTCAAAAGAAATGTATATCAAATATTGGACTGCGTTAGTATGCAGCCCATGCTCCTACAAGTTGTCCTTGCATCCTAATATTTTCTCAAAGTAAAATACATCCATGTAAATCAGGGAATGCTAAATGTATTTGAGATGGACAACAGCTAAACATTTGGTAGGTACCCGGGAGGGGTATCACATATATAGTTCTCAGCAGTGCAGGCTTGCCAAAATCCGTTGCTAACGCTAAGGGGAAACTGTGGGCTTGCAAAGCGAGGACCGCAGTTGTGGCCGCAACCGCAGACCTCTCGTAGCGATGGCCCTGTTTTGGCCAGGCAAGGAGGGCCAAAGGCGCTCCTTGTGCTGGTGGAGATGAGTGCCATAGGCGTTCATCCCTACGACCCCGTACGACTTAGGCAGGGAGCGCCAAAGGCGCTAACTGCGCTGGTGGAGATGAGCACCATAGGCGCTCATCCCTACAACCCTGCACGACCTTACCATCATACCTACGACCCCCGGGACTACAGAACAACAGAATACTCAAATACACAATTCACAGTGCGAGACCCGTAGCACTTTGAAAAAGTGCGCATGAAAAAAAATACGGCCCGTAACACTTACAAAAGGAAACGGCGACATAGATTTTTTTTGCGTCTCATATTTTTTTTCTCTAACTTAACGACCGAAACGCGCACAACGAAAAACATGAGGATGTCGGGAAGTGAGGTTACACCTCAATTTAAGTACAATTTTTTAAGAGTTTAGGCACTCGAAAATCCCCTAAATGGTTGCCGAAAAACACAACCCCTAAACCCGCAAAACACCGCCAGGCACATACAACTTTTACACAACCCTGTGCGAGCTACAAAATACACTATTAGGAAGGACGCAAAATCATCCACACCAGCGTACCACATACACCATCTCCGCCATTTTACAACACTAACTTACAAAATGTAGAACTACACAGCTACAAAAGTGGCGAGGCTTGCAATGAGCGCCGAAGGTACTCACACAACCAAAACACTTACTTTGTGTGCCAAACCGCATTCCCTGTCTCACAATTCTATTGCCGTCATTTTTTGACGGGCAAGTTGCTAGTATGTATATATAGTTCTGTATTGTAACTAAAAATGTTATGAGCCAGAAGGAAATTTTAAGAGTCATGGCCCTCTTACTTCCAATATTTAATATAAATCAAGCTTTGCTATAAATGGACTCCCTCACTAGATCCTATAAACACCCTGTCTAGCTCCTAGAAAATGTATCTGCTCCTAATAATATATTTGTGCCCACACTTGCATATAGGTGTATATATAGAATAACCAATATATATAGAATAACCAAACATGAGGCACAATTTAAATATTAGGAGCCAGTGACTCCCAAGTTCCTGTGACTGTCAGGCCCAGCTACATTCACCTTTTCTCAACTGAATTAGTGGCAATGTATTTGAATTCATATTTGTTTCTATACAGAGATATTAAAGGGCGACTGTAATCCAAAATATTTTGTTAGGCATTTTATATCTTGCACATTTTTTTCATGGAAAATAAATTCTATGGGCCTCATTCTATTATCGGCCGTAAATCGGCCGTAAGGCTGCGATTCCTTGCGGGGGTTCAGTTAACTCGCGATTCTATTATACGGCCCCGCAAGGATCTCCTTTTACGGCCGGCCGCATATCTTGGAACCGGCCGTAATCTGTGAAATATAAAAACTCAAATATAAATTCAAGCCTGCACTGTACAGCTCTGTAAATGCTAGGGATCATATTGGGGGACATGAGGATTAAAAGGAACCCACTCTCAAGCTTGCACATCTGCCCAAACCCGAGTTCAAATTAACTGTTTATTTTCCGGCTGCGGCGTGGGCAGGTCTGAGGTGCTCCAAGCACTCTGGACTTTTCACATGGATATTTTACGGATATTAAAAATAAAATATTTTACGGATTTGAGTACAGGATAATTATGTGCTATTTTTTCTAACACCTAAAATCCCTTTATAGTCTTCTCAAAGTGCAGGATGGCTTTACTTAAGCTATTTTATGTGCTTAATTGGTGCTAGCGGGACCTCTTTCCTGCAAGTAAGCTGCGGCTCGTTTTTAGCCTTGCAGAGAGGTTTCCCGGAGCAATTGAATTGCAAGCAAGGCACCGGCCGCTAGCCTGCCGGAATCCCCGGCCGTAAGGGAATAGAATGGCAGAATAGCTTGCGGCCGGTCCTTGCGGCCCCGCAACGGCCGATAATAGAATGAGGCCATATGAATGGAAGTAGATATTTAATATGAAACGGAATACCAGGCGGGGTTCTCTTTTTGGGGTTGTGTTCACTAATGCAGCGTCATATATATATATATATATATATATATAAAATTAGGCAGCACTGCGGCCCCAGCAGAGCAGGGCCACGGTGTATTGCACCGCTGGCACCGTGGTAGTTCTGCCAATCTGTATATAAATGTAGACCATTTCAGAGACGCCCAGTAAAAGATATTTTGACAGGCATACTTTTATATCTTGCCCTTGATTGCTTCCTTATCTTTAAAAGCATTGCTTTGCAGTTCTTATTAGTATTATAATATGTACTTTGTAACCATATAAATATTAGATATGAATTTTTTTTATTTTCACATTAAGGGATAAAAATGACTTCCTGTTTCAAGGCTCATTGATTATTTTTGTCTCCTAATTGCGTATTTTTGGGGTGGCTTGTAGCCTTCTTATCCCCAATGCCCTTGCAACAAACTACAAGATTTTAAACTCCAAGCTACAGTGTCACGCTGTTTTATATATGTATAACCAAGTTACGTTTCATTCATAGACTTTGTGCATTTTTTTGGGAGGACTAGCTGTCTAAAGTTATGTTTTACATCTGTTCAATTTATCAAATTGGGCTTATATGATAACTATTGTTTTTAAGAAATTCTAAACCTTTATAGATGCACCAATGAGCGCTAGATTAAGTTAAGTAATTAAATGTGATGTTTTGAGGGGAAAGTTTGTACAATAGAGCTATGACATTTTTTGGACCCCCATTACATTAGTTATTAATTCCCTGTTTGAGCCAGGCGCAATTTATGCTGATATACTTCTCTATATGCTAATTTGCATAGAGTACCTGCTACGGGCAGGGAGGGTAAACTGTATGATAAAAGTTATGGCATGGAGACACACAAGCAGATTGTTATACCAATTAAAGCAGCTATTAGTATTCCCACTAGTTTACATAATTCTGAAGCACAAACAACGCTGAATGGCTCACATGAGGAAAAATAACTCATGCTCTATAATGGCAACAAATTATTTGAAGGGGGGAAAACAAATAATAATTGCAGCCTTAATATATTTAAATTTTTACATGCAATTCTTCTTTACTGTGTCACTTCATTTGGTTTTATTATCTGATTGCACTGCTACTTTGTCTAGGGGATGTGCCCTTGCAAACTAATAAGCTTTTCATGGAAATACATATGGAAATAATGTTTTTCTTTGTTGTATTGGGAAGATGGACCGTGGTACCTCGCCACTTGTCTACCTCAAAACGTGTTGAATTTGTTATTCAATGTATTTTGACAATTATTATTTTATTATTATTAATCTTTATTTGTATTGCGCCAACATATTCCGTAGCCCTGTACAGGGGATAAGGACAAGGAAGAATACAATGTTAACAAACTGCAGAAAAATGGAGGGCCCTGCTTTGAGCTTAGAATCTTTGCAGGCAGTGCTTTTTTCCAAAGCACCCTACAAGATTCGAAACTCGCCACTTACAATCTAAAGGGGAAGGAAGAGGCAGTAACTTGGGAAAGGAACAGATAGAGGATAGCAAGGGTGAGGAAGAAAGTGAAAGTTTACTTAGGTAGGAAGGTATGTGACATTGTGAGGTGAATGGCTCAGGTGTGTAATATGTTATCTGTCCCTATGTTGTGTTGTGTAATATGTTATTTGACAAGGAAAAAATGCCTCTGCACTCATCCTTTGCTTGGTACTTGTAGCTCTTCCTTGTATGAACCAACTTGCATCACTCCTTATGGGAGTTTAGGTACTCGTTGTGCCTTCTGGAACCAATTAACGATGAGTACCAAGCTACTGTATTTGATATACTGCTCTTGGGGGTCTTCCCTCTGCCAGCCAATGAGATCTACAGACTAAAGTATGCTCTCTGCATTTCTTGTTGGTATCAATGAACTTTGAACAGGTTTTACTTAATAGTTTTTTGTAATGTAAAAACTATTGTGTCCCATGTTAACCATGTTTAAAGCACTGCCAGATTTAGTGACCATATTCCCATTCTGCAGACATAAGTTTATTCTGGACCCAATGAAGTTGATGAGCAAAAAAAAAAAAAAACACAATTGCAGATTTACAGCAGGTTAAATATATTCTAAAACATATTTCCTACATTTTAAGTGTAGTTCCTTGAGTAACACATTTTAGTTTCTAAGAAACTCTGGGTCATTAAACTCACAGGTCTTAGTGATAGGAGCACACACTAAAATAACAAGGCACAGCACAATTTACATACAGCCAACACAACAGAAGGAAAACATTATGATTTAAGATGTAGGGTCACAGTGTAAAGTTTGTGATGTCTTGCTTTTTCACAGTACATAAACATACTCCTTTTTCTTCACCACACACCCTTCTCAATTTGTGCCTGAGGGGGGAAACAAACTGGTAATATGGCTTTCTCTGATTTTCTTAGAAGTTGGTTAAAATTTAAACCTCCTTGTGCTTTCTCATAAACCTCATATGTCCTATAAGTTTAGAGGTTGGCACGCAAAGTTAGGGACGGTCTCCCGTGAGTGTCACACATGGTATATTAGGACTAACTCCAGGGGCTGGACATCTGATCACTGATGGGGTTAAATACAAGAGCGTATAATCTGGCAGTTTGGGAATAGTTTTTGAGCTAATTACTTTGGCTTTTATGTGTTACTGAGCCTGAAGGACAGGACTGATAAAAGTCTTCCAGAGTTATGTAAATGTTCTTGTTTTTGTTTCTTCTCCATGCCCTTGATGGTCCACAACAGTTCTATATTTAAAATAAACTGTATTGAAGACCTACACTTAAAAATAAGACTTTTTTAAATAAATAATACAGCTCCTTGTCCTCCCCAGGGCTGATTCGGGCAGGCACTAGCCCGCCTGGGTTTGAGCGCTGCCTGGCTTGAGGGACAAATGGTACACAGGCGCAAATTATGGGGCTGTGTGCCTACCCAGCTGCTTTTCTTACTATTGATTGTCTGTTTTTTCCTCAAGCAGAATTACTTCTCTCCACCTCCCTGTGCCTATCAGGGGTTGTGTCTAGCTCTGACAAAAGCTGGACAAAAAATACTCGACTTTTTATAGCAAAAAAACCCAACTTATTTTTAGTGGACATTTTCTCATAGAAGATTACAATAAATTAAAAAGTTTTTTGGACTCATCCTTACTACTTAAAATGAATTTTTACGCACTTGAATGTCTGTGAATAGCCTTTGATTCAACTTCACGCTGATACAAAAGTACCTTCCATTTGTCACCATGTACTGAGCCACCATTGACAGTGATGTTTCTCCTGTTTTCTTTTACTTATGAACAGTATATACACTTACTTCGTATATACTTGCAAATAGATGATAAAGGATTCTTATATAACTGGAGTAATATGTTTGTATTAAGATAATATTAGCAAGATGCCTCATGACATTCAATTATTGTTTACTCTAAATATTTGCTCTTCACCATGGCAACCGTCCCACTCAAGGACAGTCTCACTGGATATCTTGGGAAATTAATATTTTGTTGTAATTTTGAAAGCAGGATGTACTTTTTTTGTAGGTCTCTTTTAGGTTTTTATAAAATAACAAATTAGTGAAAGTTTTCTGCCCCTCTCCACCTAGATCATTTCCTACAGTTATGATATGTTACGGAAAAGCAATATTTGCATGTAAAAATGTAAATGCCATGGTGTGTGTGCATTTATTTATTGTGTGTAAAGTGGTAGTGGTACACAAAATAAATTCAGGTGGCCCAAGTAGACCTGCTTGCTCTAAAGTTGGCCTGTGTGAGATGAGGTTAGGTGTTTTATGTTGGACTGTGGAGCAGGTTGGGCTGCGTGAGGTACAGTTAGGCGGCACAGGTTGGGCTGCGTGAGGTACAGTTAGGCGGCACAGGTTGGGCTGCGTGAGGTATAGTTAGGGGGCACAGATTGGGCTCTATGAGGTTCAGTTAGGTGGCACAGATTGGGTTTCGGGAGGATCAGTTAGACGGTACAGGTTGAGCTGCGTGATGTATAGTTAGGCGGCACAGCTTGGGCTTTGTGAGGCTCAGTTAGGTGGCACAGGATGGGCTGTGTGAGGTTCAGTTGGACAGCACAGGTTGGGCTGCTTGAGATTCAGATGGGTGGCACAGGTTGGGTTGCTTGAGGTTCTGACGGGCAGTACAGGCTGGGCTGCTTGAGGTTCTGACAGGCAGTACAGGCTGGGCTGCTTGAGGTTCAGATGGGCGGCACAGGTTAGGCTGCTTGAGGTTCAGATGGGCGGCACAGGTTGGGCTGCTTGAGGTTCAGATGGGCGGCACAGGTTGGGCTGCTTGAGGTTCAGATGGGCGGCACAGATTGGGCTGCTTGAGGTTCAGCTGGGCAGCACAGGTTGAGCTGCGTGAGGTTCAGTTAAACACTTTATAATCTTTGATTGGTTTGAATATGAATTTCTAGACTTTACTGCCATTTACTCAATGGGTTCATGACATGTCTCGATAGACAGTTAATTAAACACTTGCCAAGTTTTTAAGGGAGAGTCCCAATGATGTCCATTCCCTGGCTTTCCCAATTTTATAGCGTAAGTTAATTGTATATATGTGGTTATTTGTGTGACCACTGTAGGTTTGAAAAATGTCCAACTTGTAAAATATCTAAAAAACTTAAACCTTTATAAACCATGAGCATAAAAGTTTTTTTTAAAAACTTATATTATGGTATATATTCATTTTGGGTAAGGATATTCTGTCTGGCTAGGCTTCTGTGCCATACGGGGCAAGGCCTCCTGGACTGGTCCTCCAATGATAACTTTAACAAAGTGCTTTTCTGTCCATTGTTGGAGTGTTTTGTAAGGCTAACGTTATTATTTTGATCTTCAAGTCTCCTGCCTCATTAATTAAAGGGACATGGGAAATATCTGGATTTCACATGGAATATAATTACCTAATAGTATCTATTTACTTTTATGTATTTTATTAAGAAGTCCTTAAAACCTAAAATCATATTTTTTTTACCTGTTTGCATGTATAGCAGATGCTTTTTTGGTAGACTTAATGTGGGAATACGTCTTGTAATAGAAATAATACTTTGGAAGAAAATCTATATCTTTCAGCAAGGTATTTCTGTTTCAGTCCCTCTGTTTAAATCCTGGCAGTAAGAGGTGCAGACATTTGCTGGATCCATTGATTCTAGATGGGTCAAGATTTTGCTTTCAAGTTTCTTGGAATCTAATAGCAGAGCCCAGAAGGGCAGCACATGCCTGTCAGTTTATGAAGAGTAAGATGTGCTCCTAAATCGTATGAGGTTTAATGATGCTCTATTGCGAATTAAGTGCTGTCTTACACAGAATATGTCCTTGCTATGGGCGGAGTGCTAATTGGAAAGTAGGAGGCCATCCTCACATTAGTATAATTAGGGTCATTAGTACCCAGTGTTGTTTTATTAAATACTGCTGATCCATAAAATACCACGGTGCGCTGTGGAGAGCTTGCACTTCAGTTTATTGTATAGCAGCCGCTCAGTAAATTGGTTTCAGAAGGTCATCTGGAGGAGAGCGGATTCTCTTTCTCACAGAGCCAGCGTCTTGACACATTTTGAACCAAGTCCAGAACTCACTTCCTGTTTTTTCTCACATTGATAGACTTGTGTTGCGTCCCTTTCATTTGATTTTTTTTTTAGAATGTATTTGTTTGCTTACTTGCATTTTTGAGTAGCAACTTTGCTTTAAGGCTGACTCATAAGCTGTAAGGATACTCTGGCGCTGCTTTCTTTTCATTCTTTGCCCTAGTACACAGCCATCTTTATTTTAAAGAGCTACATCTGCAAGAAGTGAGATACTTTACATGTTGTTAGTCACACTTTGGGATAGAGAGTGAGAGGTGAATTATGGAGACTAACTAGTGCTTTTGTGGGAAGGAGACAATGATATACTTGTTATGAGGGAATACATGTAACATATTGTGGAAGAATAGGACATGTTTTCACATGCCAGAGAACATGTAGGACGTAGTAGGGACATGTTTGCCATTTCACAGAACAAAATGGAGGAGGCATGAAATCTCTGAAGTGGGGCGATTGTCCTCATGGCTGGATGCTGTGGATGTTGCGCACGTGCCGTCTACATTCTAATATATCATAAGTAGGAACTATAGTTTACAATTGGAGCAAATAATGATAATTTAAAAATGTAACATGGTAACTTGGAGCCTAACAAATTCTGGGAGCCACAGCTACTGCTGGTTCCTAACATTTTAGTTATTGTATGTATGTTCCTATATATATAGTCCATATCCATTCTCCTATAAATATTTGGCTGACTCCTAAGTTTACGATAAATATGTCAACCTGGGATTTTATATATATATATATATATATATATATATATATATATATATATATATATATATATATATATATATATAACCATTAGTGTCTAAAAATAAGTTAAACGAGTTATACAGTTATAGTATATGTGTGTGTGTGTGTGTATGTATGTGTATATATAATACTGTACAGGCAGGACACTCTCCTCACCAATACCCATACCTAGGCTCTACCACAGATTGATAAGACAACATATTACAAGTAATGTACCGTATATACTCGAGTATAAGCTGACCCGAGTATAAGCCGAGGCACCTATTTTACCACAAAATACTGGGTAAAATAAGTGACTCGAGTATAAGCCGAGGGTGGGAAATGTGCTGCCCCCTGTGTCCCTCTTGTGCCCTCTGTTTCCCCCTCTCTCTCTGTGTCTCTTCTCCCCTCTCCCTTCCCTGTGTCTCTTCTCCCCTCTCCCTTCCCTCTGTCTCTTCCCCCCTCTCCCTTCCCTCTGTCTCTTCCCCCCCTCCTCATTCTCAACCCCACATCCTCAACCCCCTGCTCAACCCCCCTCTTCATCCTCAACTCCCTGCTCAACCTCCCTTCTCAACCCCCCCTCCTTATTCTAAACCCCCTCCTTATTCTAAACCCCCCTAAATACCTCCCCCTCTCCCTTTCCCCTCCTTCTTGACCCGGCGCGCATGTGACATCACGTCATTAGCATATACCGGGTGCCGGAAAGGGAGAGGGGGAGGTATATAGGGGGGTTCAGAATGAGGAGGGGGGGGTTGAGGATGGGGGAGGGAAAGAGACATGGGGGGGGGGGGTTAGAGAGACACGGGGGGAGAGTGACTCGAGTATAAGCCGAGGGGGCCCTTTTTTGCCTTAAAAACTCGGCTTATACTCGAGTATATACGGTAAGTGTTTTCTCATTACTGTGAAAAAAGCATGCTCATTCACTCTTCACATTCTCGGTCAGACTCCTAGGCATTATAACACAGACTTACTCTTACACTTCTAGACGCAGGTTTACACCTAATCAGACGTGCTTATTCATAATCCTGGACTGACACCCACTTCAGTGCAAAGGTACATAATTAAAGGCTCACTAATTAGTCAGTATATATACTCTGTAACAGGTGTTAACATGCATGATGTTGGCTTTGTGGAAGACACATGGATATATTCATTTCAAATATATGACTAGTTAATGTAAATGAAATGAATTGACATTTTAGCAGCACATTTTTGGTGAAGAAACACGCGTGCCACTTAGTCATACTGAATTGACCATGGTAGTTGGAGTAAAGAGCTGGGATTCCTCAAAATGTCACAAGGTCTCTGTTAGAGTTTCTCGATCAAATACAGTTTGCACAAAACCCACTGACTGATATATAGTGAATAGTTTGAAGCTATAGCATAAGTTGCACATAAATCTTCAGCGGCTAATTTCATCTGTGCTAATCTAGTGGTGTGGGCTCTATAGGAACTTGTTGGGGGAAGGATCAAAGCAATTTCTGTAATGTTCTTTTTCATGATTTTCTGTATTAATATTTTATATTAGAACAAGCTGAGAATTGGATCTATTCCCCTCGAGCAGCAGTAAAATAAAAAAAGAATACATACGAAGAAAGAATCTGTTTGTGAATGGAGGGTCTGTCCATAGCAATAATGTGCAGTATCATGGTTTTCCTTTGTCAGGATCTAGAAATATAGAACAATAATGTGCGTATTATTGTAAGGTTCATTTACTCTTTATGGTTTCAGGCTATCATTTGCAGTTAAACAACCTCTGATAGCAAATTTCCTATACACAGCTGGAATATTTAAGTGCTTTATGATGACATTTAATAACAAATGTGTTATTGATTATCTTTAGTGTACTAAAATCACTTGAGCTTATTTAAAGGGACATGGAACACAATTTGATTATTTGTGTTTTCATATTTTAAACATTTTTTTTTTTTTTGTGTAACAACAAATGAAGAATAATCATTTTAGACTTCAAAGAAACAAACAGAAAATACTATGAGCATACTATATTCTTCAATCTCACTGGCAGACAAGTATGACCCAACTATATTACTGCCCACTGGCTGATGGGACAAGCTCTAATAGCAGTTGAATTTGAAACCGTTTATTGTGCTCTGAGATATGCATTTATAGTACACACATTAACAAATACTCTCTTTCAGATGCAACAAAGGAAAAAAAATATTTGGATTAAAAATGCTTTGGAGTGAAGGATTCACAGTCTACATTTTCTGTTCAGAAGGGTACACCATTGGGATTATTGACACTTTTTGTATTTATATCACAGGCTCTGGATGTCGATAGAACCATCCTCTACAAAATGAAGAAGTCTGTGAAATCCATTAACACATCAGGTCTAGGTATGTCTGCTTTCCCTTCTTGTTATTTCTTCAATATCTATTCTTAACTGTATTGACGTCACTATGCATTTACACCATGCCGCTTCACACATTATAGTGTCAGATCCCATGAGATTTTCAGGCCAGCACTGGAGAAAAATGCTGCTTTTTGAACAGTTTCCGGATTTCCTAGGACTGTAGATTTTCCATTGTTTCAACGTTCTTGCTTTTAAAGGGACAGTGTGGCCCTGGTACACATTTAAAAGATCTTGTGCTTAATATGGTTTTATTTTTGTAAAAAAGTGTCATGATCTATAAAATGTACATTATTATGAGTGATGGGAAGAATTGTTTTCCCCTTATGTGAGTGGCAAGAACTTTGGTAACCTATTGTAGCTTTTACTCCTAAATCTAACCAACAAAGGGCCGCTATAATCCAAACATTTCTAGCACACATTAAAATATCACATTCTGAAAATTATTATTATTATTTTTTATATAAGAAATAATCGATCTATAGTGTAGAAAAATGTCTTTAGACAGGAAACAGGGAGGCAGTGAGTCTTAATGATGAATGATCCTCAACATATCTTGCTTTTTGTTCCCATTGGTTTTAATGTAAATTAGAGAAGAAAATCGTTGCTACGGTCTCCGTGAGTCATTGTTTACACTTTCTCTTAACTCACTAGTTAGATAAAAGTGCATCAAACACATTGTATTTTTTTTTATCTGCCTGTCCGTTTGTTTTAGTGTTCATTTTTTCAGGTAATATAATTTATTTTGGTGGGATGGGCGGTGGGACACCTGTAGTGTATAAGACATGCCCTTTTATATGTATGAATGAAGGTTTTGCATTACAGTGGCCCTTTAACCATAACCCAAACCTGAATGCAAACAGTTACCATAAACACAACATCACACAATTAATTCCAGATTAATGATGATGCAAACCCCCTACTGGGGAAACCTGCGGACAATAGTAATTATAGTTTCAGATTGATGATTTTGAAGATTTACAGTGTATTGCAACTGGGACAAGTATCCTTCTTAAAGAAAAAAGTAAACAAAGCGGCGCAACTCATTATGGATCCTGTGTTCTATTTGCTTGTATATTGCATCCATACCTTTTTTTTTGTTGCTAGTTTCATATAAATAAAACTGCAGGTCACGTTGGGTTGTTTGTGCTGCTCAAAGCACCCAGCTCATTAGAGCATCTGGGAACTGGAGGTTATATTTGAAAGTAATCTGCATATGTAAGTTTTGTTGTCGTGCTGTATGCAGATACCAAATTTACATGTACATATGCTAATCGGAATATGTTGGCACATTACAAATAAATGATAATAAATCATAATAATCGCCAATTCCTGTGTAACACAATATATCATGATTACCAATGCTTTACATTCAGTTGTGGTCCATATTTTACATAGAATTTTCAATCAAACATTTAATCCATCTGAAAATTAAGCAGCGTTTTACATTTTTTTTTACAGGTTCACTGTAGCTCTTTAATAAGAAAATTATGATTTTTAGCATTTGTAAATTAAAAGCATGTCATGTTTGAAAATAAGGCAATTTGTATTTTTCCAATTTTTGGGAAAATATGCACTGCTGGCCTCTGGTGTTGTACATCTTGTTCTCCTCCCCTCGACATGTAGCTGACTCTTAAAGGACTTTTAGGGTCATAATATTTAAAATACACTTTTGTATAACTACAGTGTAGCACAATTTTGCCCATTCCTTTCATTAAAGGAGCACTGTGGTATTTTTTTTCTATAATGTGTTTTTAATAACTAATCTTGATGATGCGCAAAATGTATATCAAACCAGTCTTTTGCATGCATTCAACATCTCTGCCCACTTCAAGAAATTGATCTCCAGAAACCATAATAAATCCCACACACATTACTTATTTATTTATATATATATATATATATATATATATATTAAATAAATAGTACATCTGTGTTCACATTTGAATGTCTAAAACAAGATAAAAAACCTGATTCCACCTGAGAATTCCAAGGAAAACAGTTATTACACTGCATTCTGGGAAGCTGAGCTAAGACTTGCAAATGTGCCCACAAATGCCTCGCTCTTCAATCCATAGCCATTATCAAATATGGCTTCCTTTAAGCTTATGCATGCTGCATTACACAGCTTTAATACAAAGCCAAGGTTGGAATAAACACAGGGTGAGTATCCAATCCATGTACAGCTGTTTCAAGCTTACTGGCTATCATCAGCATGGAGCGGGATCTCAGCTTGTGTTGTGGACCTTTTATGAGTAGGTAGTTCACCACAGAAATCATTTATAATATGATGGGCAAAAGAGCGATAGAAGCCCTCCACCGTACAGTAGTACAGTAAATAAAAAGTACATCTGTGTTTACATTTGAATGTCTAAAACAAGTTAAAAAACCTGCTTCCAGCTGAGAATTCCGAGAAAAACAGTTATTACACTGCATTCTGGGAAGCTAAGCTGGGATTTGGAACTGTGCCCACAAATGAATATATATATATATATATATATATATATACTAGCGACTTGCCCGTCAAAAATGACGGCAATAAAAACTGAAGCCTGGCAATGCTGTTTGCCACACAATGTAAGCCTCTCCCCCTCTACTTTACTGGCCTTATGATGAGCGCCTTTGGCGCTCATCACAGGCCTTGCAATGAGCCCCTTTGGAGCTCATTGCGAGTCTCTCCCTCTGTCTACTTCCTCCCTTGTGTCTTATTTCCCCCCTCCTCTCCCTCCCCTGTGTCTCCTTCCACCTCGTCTACCTCCTTTGCATCTCCTGCCCCCCTGTGTTTTTACCTCCCTCTCCCTCCCGTGTCTTTACCTCCCTCTCCCTCCCGTGTCTCTAAACCCTTCCCCTGTGTCTCTTTCCCCCTTCTCCCTCCCATGCATCTCTTCCCCCCCCTGTGTCTCCCCCAACCCTCCCCTGTGTCTGTTCCCCCCTGGCCTGTGTCTCTTTCCCCCTCCCCCTGTGTCTGTTACGGCCTTCCTCGTGTCTCCATTTCCCTCCCTTGTGTATCTTCCCCCCTGCACTCTCTCCCCTGTGTCTCTTCCCCCTCCTCTCACTCCCCTGTGTCTCTTCCCCCTCCTCTCACTCCCCTGTGTCTCTTCCCCCTCCTCTCACTCCCCTGTGTCTCTTCCCCCTCCTCTTTCTGTGCCTCTTCCTCCCTGTCTCTTCCCCCTCACCCTCTGTGTCTCTCCCCACTCTGTGTCTTCTACCCTCTCCCTCTGTGCCTCTTCCCCCGCCTCTCTCTGTGTGTCTCGCCACTGTGTCTCTTCACCTCTTCCTCTGTTCCCCCCCCCTCTGTGCCTCTTTCTCCCTCTCTCTGTACCTCTTCCCCCCCTTCCCTCTGTGTCTCTTCCTCCCTCACCCGCTGTATCTCTCCCCCCTGTGTCTCTTCCCCCCTCTCCCTCTGTGCCTTGTCCCCCCTCTCCCTCTGTGCCTGTTCCCCCCTGGCCTGTGTCTCTTTCCCCCTTCCCCCTGTGTCTGTTCCCCTCTCCCCCCCCCCATTGTCCTCCCATGTGTATCTTCCCCCTGTTCTCCCTCCTGTGTGTCTTTTCCCCCTCCTCTACCTCCCCTGTGTCTCTTTCCCACCTATCCCTCTGTGTCTCTCCCCCTCCCTCTGTGTGTCTCTCCCCCCTCCCTCTGTGTCTCTCCCCCCTCCCTCTGTGTCTCTTCCCCACTCTCCCTCTGTGTCTCTTCCCCACTCTCCCTCTGTGTCTCTTCCCCACTCTCCCTCTGTGTCTCTTCCCCACTCTCCCTCTGTGCCTCTTCCCCACTCTCCCTCTGTGCCTCTTCCCCACTCTCCCTCTGTGTCTCTTCCCCACTCTCCCTCTGTGTCTCTTCCCCACTCTCCCTCTGTGCCTCTTCCCCACTCTCCCTCTGTGCCTCTTCCCCACTCTCCCTCTGTGCCTCTTCCCCACTCTCCCTCTGTGCCTCTTCCCCACTCTCCCTCTGTGCCTCTTCCCCACTCTCCCTCTGTGCCTCTTCCCCACTCTCCCTCTGTGCCTCTTCCCCACTCTCCCTCTGTGCCGTGCCTCTCCCCCCCCTCCCTCTGTGCCTCTCCCCCCCCTCTTCCCCACTCTCCCCCCCTCTTCCCCACTCTCCCCCCCTCTCCCTCCCCTCTTCCCCACTCTCCCTCCCCTCTTCCCCACTCTCCCTCCCCTCTTCCCCACTCTCCCTCTGTGCCTCTACCCCACCTCTTCCCCACTGGGCCGCGCTGCGCGCAAGCGTGGCTTGCGCCGCGCTCTGCGCATGCGCGGCTCGCGCCGTGCTCTGCGCAAGCGCGGCTCAGGCCGCACTCTGTGTAATGTGCAGAGCGCCGCTTGCGCCGCGCTCTGCACAATGCGCGGCTCGCGCCGCGCTCTGCGCAATGCGCAGCAGTTTGTAATTGTCTAACTGCGATTCGTCTGAAGCGTGACGACGAATCGCAGTTAGACAATTATAATATGTGATATATATATATATATATATATATATATATATATATATATATATATATATATATATATATATATATATATATATATATATGTAGGATCTACCATTATGGATTCTGGAGGTCAGTTTCTTGAAGTGGGAGGAGACTATGATTGCACAAGATTAATTATTAAAGACACATTAAAGAAAGAAATACCACAGTGCTCCTTTAATGAAAGGAAGGGGGCAAAAATGTGCTACCTTTCTTGTATCTTTAGACATACTGTAGCCTAATCAGAATCCAGTATTGCAGCCAGTAGGAACTACTTGCATTGCAGAGCATCTGCTGCTACTAGTTACAACATTAATGTAAATAATTATGCTTGGGCTGCAGACCATCTAAAGAAGCAACTATAATTACTGTCTTATTTTCAATCATTGCACACATTTAATTAAATTTACAAGTACTTGACAATCTATTAGTAATGTATAACTATGAGATATATATCCTTGACTGTGCAGATAATACATGACACAACATGTCGGTAGTGAATCTAGAGCCACACAAGCAAGGTTGTATATCTCAAGAAAATATTATTTAAAATAACATAACATAGCCAGTTTTGAAGCCATTTTAAAAGAACTTGTTTTATACCAATAAGTTAATTTGGTTTTCCAGGTTGAGAAATACACCATCCTTTGTGAGAAAAAAACAACATCCTACCATAGATATATCCACACAATTATACACACACCTATATATATTTGGTATTTGTGTATTAACAATAGTGGATATATACACTCAACATTCCTCTGTTTGTTTATTATTACATTTTTTTAATTATTGATGGAAATTAAATAATAAAAAAATGAATCTCCCATTAGTTCCCATGTTATAATGTGCAACTTTTTGCTTGTAGAAGGATAAATAGGTATTAAATCCAATTGTATAATACCAACAACCACTATACAATTTTCAATTAATATAACAAGTTATACCTGGGTACTATTCCTACTTTTTGTAGGAATTACCCAAAAGTTATTATTATACAGTTTAATCTAAAGAGACTTCATCTACTGAAACATTGATCCTAATGTGAACTGGAATATTTTGACAGTTACAGAATATCATATAAATCTAAAAATAAAAAACTCTCACACTTTGTCAGCAAATGGTAGAGGAAGTGATGAAGAAAGCTGTTAACAGAGCGTAAAGGGCGGTTGGGGGTGTATTTTGAGATGAGGACAGAGATATAAGGCGATGCAATGTTGTTAAGGGCTTTATACTGTATGTTAGGGTCACAATTTTAAATTGTATTCAGGAGGCAAAGGTGTGTTACAGACACCGAGCATTGAGTTTGGTAGATGAGTCTAGTGGAGGCATTTATTATGGATTCGGAGTGGAGACAAGTGATAGGAAGGCCAGCAAGGAGAGAGTTGCAGTAGTAAAGGTGAGATGTGACTAGAGCATGGATTGGAATTTTAGTTGTGTCTTGTGTAAGATCGTGACATTTTTTTAAAAGTTTTTTAGGTGAAAAAGCACAAGATTTTGTTAATTGTTTGTGAAAAAAGAATTGTATTTGAGGAATGAAATAGAGAGCACGGTCCATTAGAATGCCAAGACAATGGGCCAGGGAGGTGGATGTGATGATGTCAAAGTCAACAGTGAGAGATATTTGAGTGGAAGTTGTGGAAGAGGGTGTGAAGAGTTGACCGTCAGATATCCAGGAGGTTATGGTTAAGAGGCAGTTGGTCACTCATGCTAGAAGAGAGGGGGTAGATCTGGTGCTGAGAGGTAGATTTGAGTGTTATCTGCATATAGATGATACTAAAATCCAAAGAGTTTATTGGGGTACCAAGGGAGAATGTAGGCCTAGGACTGAACCTTGGGGTATATCAACGGTAAGAGGGAGTGGCAAAGAAGAGGAGCCAGAGAAGGAGACCCTAAATATTAGATTTTCAATATAAGATGTGAACCCTGAGACATATTTGTCACAGATAAATAGGGAGTGGTGAATTTGGATAAGGTGACTAATTTTTAATTTTGTAATATATACATTTTAGTTGATATAATTATGCACTTTACACTCCCATTAGATTGTAATTTTGCGAGTTTTCAATCTTGTAAGGAAAAAATCGCTATGTACGTAAGTTTTTAAGCTCATTGACAGGGCCCTCCAGTCCTTTGCCATGTGTTTATTTTGTATGTGATTAACCACATATATTATTTTGTTTTGTACTTCACCCGTGTATAGCGCTACCTGTTGGAGTGTAACAAATAAAGGATGATAATTTAAACTTGATGTTTTGTCCCACGCCCCCATAGCTTACTGCTTTCCCATATATCATACTGTATGTATGCACTGCTGACTTTTCATCATGATTTCAGTCTGGCTCAGTGCATGGTTTTGGGTAATAAATGTATGCATAGTTATTTGAGGAAGTGCATTGTATGTGGTTAACCACATATATTAGAGGTTAGTGGGATCATTAACCAGACTGTATAATCACTTGCGAGTGTGGAGACCCTGTTTCTGTAGGTGTCCAGTTTATATGCCGCCAGTTTATTTTACTGCACCACTGTTCCTGGCAGGATATAGGTCCAAACATGACCACATTTTGTTCCTTTCTACCTTTTCAGGAATACAAGCAACATGTAGATTCACTTTAAGGAACAAGTCCATGGCTGTCCTTATAATCTTCCTGAAAATAATTTAAAAGATCTTCGTTTATTTATTGCATGTGAATTTAAAGTATCAAAAATAAGTGGTCTTTTTGTGCAGAACATTTTGAATTAAAGTGAGGAATTAATGGGATTATTATGTTAACAAATTGTAAAAAGAAAACACAATATTTTTTTTTTTTTTTAAATTAATGTAATTTCTTTGTCATTCAAAAATGTTTGTATTGTGTACTTTAAATGCGAGAAAGGATGTTTTGGGATACAGTGGCACTTTAAAAGGACACGGTCACCCCAAGAAGCAACAGGAAGCCCTTGTTATTCATTGTCCTAGCCATTCTCCAGTAGATCATCCAAGAGATAAAAAGCATTTTTATGCTGTTCCTTTATGCCAATATACAAATGTGTAGTAGCTCTGAGTAAGTCTGAGGGAAGGGGCCTATGCTATGCTACCAGAGAAAGAAGCAATATCACTAATTAGCACATCAGCTCATTATAATTTGGCACCTGCTAATTTGCATAAAAAAGTAGCACAAATAATGGTAAATATCTCAGTGATGCTTTACTTGAGGAAAAAATGACTAGTACAATTTATATATCAAGTTTTTCATGTTCTTTAAGAATAACAAAAAATAAATTGATTGTGGGAATAGTCTAATATTCATTATTAAAGCAAAGTTAGTGCTGGGAAAAACCTTGCTTCACATTGCAGCCAAAGAGTTTTGAGCATCAACTGGAGTAAACCTCTTTAGAAGAGCTCTGGTTTAATTGAAAATGTGGACTGTACAATAAATAACCCAGGTATCTAGTTATGGCTGGGATAATGTCTTTATAATGATCTCCGTGAATATGGTGAGGCTACTACAAGTTGAGGGGTGATAGGTTCCATGATTAGTGTGGGGAAATGTCTATAACAGCATTAAAACCACAAAATCTCATTGTGCTTTACGCATTAGTTCTGGGAAATTATTATTTGGTGCATAAGCCAATATTGTTTTGCTTTAGAAAGGAATCCAACTTGCGATAATGAATTTAAAGTCGAGGCAGGACAGCCACACAGTTGTTGATAATATATAAATTCAAACAAATCATAAGAACACGGAAAAATATGGGAGAAGCAGCATTCTGAAGATAAGGGAGAAAGGAATTATTTTCTATGTAAGCGTTCTCAGTAAAGATATTTTTTTTTACTACATTGGATGTAAAAGTTGTTTGTTTTGATGTTTAGTACAGAACATTTTCATATTGCTGGATCATCATAATGGCCTATTAGTGTTTAGGACATGCTTTGAGGCAGCATGTTGAACATATTACTGTTCTCATAATACCACAACTGTTGCCATATCAGTAAGGAGTGAACTTAGGTCTCTGAGTCATCACTTCCCATCAGAGTATTTGGAAATTGTGCAGTTCTGCCTTAAAATACTTTGGAGACTGTGAGAGGTTTTGCATATGCCATATATTTGTAATTCTGCCACATAGAAACATATGGGAAATTTCCCATCTTATTACACCTGGCCCTGTCATGTTTCATATATCATATCTATGTTTATAATGTATATAACTTTTTATATGTACATTTGCATATCTAAGACAGACACAAGATCAAAATCTCAAGAAACCGTGGTTCCACTGCAATCTAAGATTTGGGTTAACGACATGCAAGGAACAGTGTGTTTGTTTCCACTTTTTAAATCCCCCCAAAAAAGTTAATGGCCTTGGTAAGCACCAGATAAAGGATTGTGAGTATCTAGTTAACCACTTGTTAGAAAGAAATATGAGATTTTATAAAGTCTGCAATAAAGCCACCTGTAAATATTTATTTAATTTTTTTTTTTTAATGAATGCTCACTTGCTGATGTGCTGGGACTGTCCATTTCGCTCCTGATTCACATTGTTTGCCTGGAGGCCAATGAAGTCACTATGAAACACAATTCTTTTTCATGCAATTAAAAGCATGCATTAAATTAATATTTTACATAAAAATCAATAAAGTAAAACTTGTTTAAACTTAAATGAAACCGGAAATGCACAGTATAGAATTGTCTGTAGATTCAATTGGCAGATAAGTAGAAGTCATACAAATATATGACTACTCACTGGCTGCTAGGGTCAAGCCCTCAGGTCAGTTAAACATTTTAATCCATTTTTGTTGGCTTTGACAGCCTCATTTAAAAAAGAAAACCTACCACAGTATGTGATCAAATGCCCTCTTTCAGATGCAAAATGCTTTCAATATCCCTTTAATTATTCAGCAGTTGTGACTTATCCCTGTGCCGTGTGCATGTGTGACCATGCCTCAACCTGATGTTTGTTACATCACTTCCTGAGAGCTGGATCATGGGGGGCTGCTTAGTGGAGGGAATGGTTAGGGAGGAGGGAGTAGTCTGAGGTTTTTGCCAGACTGAAACCTCACAACCCTTGTTAATTAGATGGACTCCATCCCTATCACCCTCATTGCAGAGAAGCAGGAAGCTTTGCATCAATAAATGCAACCACAGCTTTCCAAAAATGTAAATGCACACACCCCTTGCACCAATGTATCAATGTAGCCTTCCGAGTTCCACAAAGACCTCACATTTTGACATAAGCATATGTGACCCCACCCATTACCCAAATAAATGACGGACACCAGTATGGGATAAAACAGGCCACAACTTTTATTTAAATGACAATCAATCAACCAAAAAACAGAGGTTAATGCTCAGGACCACCAAGGGAGCCCAACCATCTGAAGTCTCTAGGTGCCCAGGAGACCTCATAACCAAAACCTTGTGTGTACCACCACCAAAATATATGTTCCCACCTTACCGAGAGCAATCGCCTCGCCCACCATAGCTGTGACAAAACATACCTAACCAATAGGGAGGGACGGAAACTCACATGTGCTCCTGAACTGAGGGACCAGTAAGGTTGGGAACATTTTGTTTTATTCCTTGACCACTCCTCCCAAGAAATTAAATCCTCCAATTACTTCCTAGCACATTGCCCAGTCAAAAGCCCCTCCCCCTGCTGTCTCCAGGGGCGGCCTTATTTTTTCTATATATATATTTATACCATTATACAGTACTGGAAGGCTGTTTGACTTAAGTACTACTCTAAGAGTGGTAGATATTTACATTACACCTACATTTTCCACCTTCCAACCCTTTAAACCACAATGTCTTGTTCATGCACTTGAAATCTTACAGAGAAAATTAATATGTCTTATCTGTAAAGCATTCTACAATAATGTAATCTTCTGTCTTAAAGAGTTCACAGAACAGTCAATGTAATTTGCTTGTTCAGTTCTCCTTTCAGCAGCTATGAAAGTAATTAGCTGCGTTCTAGTTAAACATTACTGAGTGATCACAGAAACTCCTTGTTTGCGTCACATATTTCTCATAGGTCCAATTAGGATCTGCTTTTTCTTGCAGTTTACATTCTCACAAAGGCATTAGCTCTTGTCAGAACACACAGATTTGCATATCAAATTTTATTTTTTTCAGTTTGGGCATAAAAACCCCTTTACAACCTCAAATAAACAGATTACAATAATAAAAGAAACTGGTACATACACATTACAGATATGTATGTAAATGAGATCTGTTGGCAGATACAATGAGGTGCATTGGAAAACAGACGTTCTACCACTTTTGTTTACTTACCGTTTATTAAATGGACATAACTTAAAAACCATAAGTAAAATAGAATATGTGTTCAGGATTAATTCCCAGTACATTTTATTTATTTTTTAATAGACAATTCACTTAATTCTTAGATTAACCTTTTATAGCCTCTGCTGTATACCATTTCTGATTTAAAGATTTTTCTATCTATCTATCTACCTTTTTCATAAATTACGCCTTCAGAAAATGACCTATAAATCTTATACCCTCTATTCTTAAATCATTGCTCTATTTTTTCTGACAATGTATTTAATATATATATATGGTATTTTTTTCCGAGCATGCCAAACAATGGATAATGGTTATGATATCATTCTTCCCAGCTATCCTTCTTTTGCACGTATAGTAACGTTCTTCAGGATAAATATCTCCCTTACTGCACAAATATCATTTAAAGGGATACTTGAAATCATATTTTTTTCTTTAAGGATATCTAAAGATACTTAAAAATGGGAAGATTGCTGCATATACTTGAGTAACATGCTTTCAGAAACTTGCAGTTGTCTTCTGGTTCCCATGCTTCCCCTCCCCTGGCAATTCTTATTTCTTAACCAATCACAGGCGAGACAGTTTCACCTTACTGGCGACAGATTCTGATTTCCTTGCTTGGCTGACTTGCAGACCATGTGACTAGGGCAGAAAATAAGGAATTGCTGGAGGAGTGGAAAGCATTGAAGCCATTATACAGAGTAAGACAACTGTAAAACTAAGTTTTTTTTATTTTAATGAATGCCATGAAAAAATGCATTTATGGGCAAAACCCCATTTCCCCCATTTCCCCCATTCCTTTTTATTTCTCTCAAACTCTATAACAAAGATTGAAAACCGCCAATGTCCATTCTACATAATATATGTGTATATGGTTAGATCGTTCTCTGAAATATGTAATATTTTTATGGGGCTGCCATTGTTTTGTGTAAGCTGCTTTCTCAACAGGGCATTTGCAGAGTTATGAGATTGATGTTAGCTCAACTTGAAATGCACTATATTGCTTGATGAATGGTGGAGGAATGTCTCCACGGTACAACAAGCAAAATATCTAAAATTGTTTGTCCACCATAAGCTGAATGAATTTATGATTAGTTGCCTTGTCCCAAAATTCATGGCATGAGTAAGAGACCAACCAGTGCAAAACATTGTCTATGTATATCCACCCTGTACTATGCAATATGTTATATCAGGAGGCTTATCCTATACTGGGTCATGTTAAAATGGTTTGGGTCTTACAGTGGAAAACATTGTGGGTACATGTGTATGTCGCCCACTGATTATTCCAGAATTCAGTGAGAACACTGTATTTCTTAAGATTTTGAGCTGGAAATAAGTTCTCTGACATGCGAATGTACATACACATGTACTCTTTTGATGACTTTACCATGTATGGTGAAGGTCTTCTATCACTCCACCATGAGCTTAATGAATTTCTTGATAGTAACTAAATCCTTCTCTGTAGTCCAGCATTCTTCTATTAGAAGTAGATAAATAGAAGCAAAAATGGCAGATTCAACTACAGCATAATTACAAATGATTAATATTTCTATAGGAAAAGTATGCATATAATTATTGGTTTTAGTTTTTAAAACAATATCCTATCAAGTGTAATGAATATAATGATCGTACAATGGTCCTTTCATGATTTATTTTTAAATACAGGCAATATTAAATTAAATACTTAACTCTTTGTTCTTTCATGTATGTCAGTCCGTTATCTTGTCACTGTCTAGTTCCATATAATTTTTTATTTAATTATGTGTGCACAAAGAGGAATGCCCTCAAATGTTGCATGGCTCCAGTCCCTGGGAGATGGAGATGGACAAGCCTGCTCTAAAGCGAGCTCTGTAACTGGTCAGAATGGACACGCCCTTCACATTGCTTCAAATGCAGTTTGAAGTGGGATTAAAAATAAATTAGGTTCTTTTTCATGCAATAATGCATTTAATCTGAATTTTATTTATAACTTAATCCAGATGGAAAATGTTAACTATATGTCCTCTTTTAAAGTGTTTTCTAGAATGGAAAATCATAATCCTCTTCTGCAGCCCACTGGCCATATTCTCTCTTTAATGTGGCATATGATATCTGTCAAGCCAAATTAAATGTATTCTGTGGCCCTTTTAATGACTTGGGTGGTGTATATGTGGCCCTTGAAATGTAATGGGTTGCCCACAACATTTTTAACAAGAGAATAGTCTTTGCGGAAGGATGTTACAATGGTTTAAATAACTGCCTTTAATATTAAGGGATAATATGGTGATAAACTCTTTGTTGTCTGTCATAAGATTTGTCAAGACATGTATTTACCTGCCCTGCGTTGCCCTATTAGTTAGAAGGTACTTGCTGTGCTCTTCAGGAAGTATTAAGAATTGTTTTGTATAGGTTGTGCAAGTTAGGTGGAGTTATTCAATACAGAATATAAATTCTAATTGAATCACTAGCCGCATTACACATAATACTGTAACCTTCTTTTTATTGGACTTCTACTTTACTCACACTCTACTACTGCAACTCATCAGTTGCTCCTCCTCCTAAGCTTAGTATACAAAGATATAAGACTACTAAGACCCCTTCATCTCGTCCCTTGCCACATAAGAGCTCTTCACTCTGCTTCTTCCCTTTACTCTAATTATCTCAGCATATTCTCACATGCAGGAATTCTCTAAAGTAGTTTTAGCCTTTTTAACCAATTAGAACTTTCCACACACAAATAAGATCGGAAAACACAATAATGCAATTACCAATCATCCATTAAACCCATTGATTGTAAATACCATTCTCACAATGCCAAACTAGTATAAAACTCTGGGCAGATGTAGTAAGTAGTTCAGTGTTTTTCTGAGTTGCTATAATGGCTAGACCCCAGAGTATCAAGTGACGCAGGACACCTAGCCACATAACTAGACAAGACCACATTACTAATGATGAGATTGTACCTTTGAGGCAAGTGCTAGAATTATGTGCCACTTCCTGCAAGCCTCTGGGGGAACTCATTAGGCTGTAAAGGCTTGAACTGTCATATAATGAGCATTGAACTCGGGATGGTGGAACCATAACATATTTTTTTAGTGCAGTTGTCAGGGCCAATTCTATTGTTTGCAGCTCTGTTTGCAAAAAAAAAATATATATATATATATTTTTTTTAATAAGGGAACAATTTAAATGTAAAGTAAAACATCTAATGTAGGGGTTGGCAAATGTATCTGAAACTTAGGAACCAGCCAGGTTAGTTTGGAGCCAAACCTTTTTTTTTAGGAGCCAAGCAATGGATTATGTATAGAAATATACGTATAACAATAACTAAAGAGTTAGGAGCAAGCGATAATAATTTTGGAGTTGTGGCTCCCTGGCTCTTGAGGTTTTTCCTGTTCTAACACATATATGTGAGTTGTCTTTACTATATGACAACTTGAAGTTAGACCCGTGGTAGCTGTACAACATTGCTGAGCACCTGCTTAGTACCGTCCCTCACGGTTACCTCTTGTGTTGCTGAGCTTATTACTGAGTCTGTGATTCTCTGGACCAGAGGATGCGTTTAGGGTAGCAGGGGTGACATTGACTTTTTTTTTCTTCTTTTTTTCCGGTAATGGATGAAATTTTGCTGATGAATATCATTTGTACGTATGATCTCCTTAAACCCTCTGCCTGTTGGTGTGCTTTCCACTGCACTCCCAAGGTCATTATCTATATGCTCTTTTTTTTTTTTTTTTTTTACTGTGAACACTGAACTAAGGACTGGTTTGTACAGAACAAGAAGCCTCTCTGCAAACCATGTCTGAGACGTTCAGTGTTTCTTTTATTCCACCCAATGTGATCTTCAGGCCAATTTGCATATGTATCAAACCCATTTACATACCAAATGCCTCATTTCCATTCACATGGAGTTGTTTCATGCATGCACAATTTATCTGGGAAAAAAATTAGCTCATTTAAGTGTTTTTACCATACTCTTTTACTCTCCCTTTTAAAATATGACTTGCATAACGAGTTGACATTTATGAATATTTGTTTGTAGTAATATTGTATTTCTGTTTTTAATTTGTGTTATTTATTTAAATAAGCAAACATTGCATACTGTTTTTTTTTTTACCAGCTATTCTAAAAGAGAAAAAATCCTCTTAACTTTTTTTTTTTTTTGCTACATAAACAAGCACCCTTTTTGTTTTTCTTTATTGATCCCTATCCCCCTTTAAAGTTATGGATGAAAACTAAATTACATAAAAGATGAGTTAAAGGCATATCTAAGTTTCCTGGATTATGAAGGCATCTGATAGACGAGAATCAGTAGTTTATGAAAACATTTTTGCCTGAAAAAATACCAAATTATACATTAACAAACTCACCCTGACGTTTGTGAAATCTCTTGCGTTTGCTTTTGTTAGTTACCACCCCTAGGTAAATTCATAATTCGGTGCTCATTGCAAGGCTGTTGGATTTTTTTTTAATTTTTTTATTGGAGGCGCTTTTTGCTGTGATTGTAAGGTCAGCGCTGATCTGCTTTTTGCACTTTTTGCAAGGCTGTCCCCTGGTGTAGTTTGTGTGCTATGAGCAGCATTGGCGCTCGTTGTGAGGCGTGCAGTGAATGTCTTTTGTGTTTATAGCGTTATGGTTTTATTTTTTATTTTTTTGTGTATATGTAATTTTGTATGCCAATTAAATAATTAATACATTAATATACTTTACCTATTTGTAAGTAATATATGCAGGAAGCATTGTGCTGAAGAGCTGACAATCTGTTTCGATGTTCCTGCAGCATACAATGTAGGTTTGCAGTGTTGTGGAGCTGAGGTGTAAGTGTCAGCAATGTGTGCAGAGTGTAGTGTAAATAGGCTGCGTGCGCAAGGGAAAGCCGTTAGTGTAGCTGTGTAGTCTCGCATTGTGTAAGTTACTGTTGTAAAAATCTGCTACTCACTAGCTTTTTACTCCGCTAAAAATAATTGAAAAGGCTGTATGCTTTACCTTCTCAACATTAAAAAGAATGTATCTGAGGTTCCAAATATGGTTTTAATTTAAAACAATCAATGAACATAATTAAATATTTAAAAAAATGCATTTACTTTCATTGAGGTTTGTAATTTTTATCTGACAATCTGTTTTCCTGAGTTTGGAGGGTGGATCAGAAAGTTGTTTGACATGTCAAATCTGTGAATGCTCGTTTTAATATTACAACAGCATTGAACTGATAAATTGCTTGATATAACCTTTAGTTTTAAATTACACCATGTATATTAAATACATATTTATTTTACTTGTTGCTTAACATACTTTCTGTGGTAACAAAAATAGAACAATGTGATTTAGCCCAATATTACATTTGCAGCATTCTATAAGTTAAATGCATATCTAAGTTTTCTGAATTACGGATGCATCTGATAGAGTAAAAATTATAGTGTATGAAAAAAACATTTTTTTGCATGAAAAAATGCCAAAATTTAGGGTTAAAACCCCTCCAACCCCAGGCTAAATTAGCATTCATTTCATAATTTATTTTGGACAATCCGGTTAGCTGAAACATTTAGTTTAAACTCTGGGGTTCCTGTTTGTGCTGAAAAGCAGCCTGGGATATGTAGTGTGGCACTATGTTAAGTGCTATGGCAGCAGCACAGCACAGACAGGAAGCAGCAGGGAGTCCTATCCCAGCAGTGACTCGGGGCTGACATCACTGTACTCCTGTTGGCTGAGGAAGAAACAGCAGGTGAATTATGGGTAAATTGATCCCCTAATGCTTTCTGATTGGGTAGGGATCAGGGCCCTGTGTAGACACCCCTCTAGAGGGATTTTTAGTTATTAATACAATGTTTTATGAGGTGTGCTGCATACATAAAGGTTGCTTTTTGGCTAAGGAGTGCAGAAAAGTATTAATCCATGAAACTTGGATATGCCTTTAACAATTATGTCCTTTGGCACCTGTATCTTGAATGTAACGTGTTAAATTACATCATACATTCAACTACCATTAAATTCCATACATTTCCATTCATTGAGAATATGCATTTCATATTTGCTTTGTATTTCCCGGCACTTGAAAAGCATACTTCTTAAGAAAGACATTCATTGCTCTATGTTTTCAGCATGCTAAAGTTCCTTTTTATGATTTCCCTTTTAGTAAAAACATAATATTTATCCATATTCATGTACTGGATTCTCCTCCTCGCTGTCTAGACAGCATTCTCCTAATCTCTCATTATCTGCCGCTCCAGGCATGCGGTTTGCTCAGAGCTCTTCTCCTGACCCATTTGGTTTAACACATGTCTCAAAAAGAAACCCAGTACACTGCTGGTGGAAATCTTACTTTCTTAAACCACTAAAATATTCCTCAAAGACACATACAAATTCATATGAGATAATGATCAACATTGATTGTTTCCTTACACCTGGCTAGTGACTATTTCCCACCTGACCAATGGACCACTATATTACAATATTTCAAATATTTGTAAAGGTCTACAGCAGGTTGTTAGGATAGTAAATGACAAAAAAATATATGAATAATTGCAACGGAAAGTTATTCAAATTTGTCCTTTTTAAAAACAGAATTTACTACATTTTGACTGTCACTCGGCTCAAGAAATCCTTCCACCAGATTAGTCTGGTTATCCATGACTAATTTGCTCATTACTGGATCATTGTCTTAATTTTGCATATGGCGCCTGAGCTATCACAGATTGGATCCTCATATGGAAGCCATTAATCCAGGAGCCATTGAATAATGAAATGATTAGTTACCGATCACAAGATCGACTGATCTCTTGAGCTGAGTGACAGGCAAAATGTAGTAAATTAAACATGTTTTCTATTGCTTCTGGCTTCCATCCCCATCCGGTCTCACTCCCCACCCTTCCAGACTGTAAGCTCTTTGGAGTATGGACCTCAATTCTTTTGCAATAAGCTGCCTATTGACCCACTTGTATCGTATTGTATCTGTACTTGTATGTCTACTTACCTTAGAATTTTATATCTTTTGTAATTTGCTAGTTGTACCCACAGTACTTTATTGTACTTTGTAAATAACACTGCAGAAAATTCTGATGATTTATAAAATAATGAGTAATAATAATAATACACTGCCAAATGTCATTGTTTAAATAACTTCCAATTGCATATATATTCATGACTTATTCATATTTTACTATTGTACCATAACTAGGAGCTCTTCTGTTGCCCCTTAATCGTACATGTGCAACCACCAACTAACAGCACCATTCCTTTTATGCCTGTCCCAGTTTTCTGTCTGGGTGCCAAAACATAGCCCTGTGGGAAAATAATTAGCTCATTAAATTGCCTACTTTTCTCTTTGTTATTGTTACTGGCCAGTTGTAGCATTGAACTATTCTTTTATGCCTTTTTATATTAACATTGTAAATCATGGTGCGTCCGAGCAGCATTTAATTTACTTAAAAGAATAGCTAAGAGTTCATAGTTAATTTGTTAAAATAATCCAGAATAACAATGGGAAATACTGGGCTTGCACACAAATTCTGACAGGAAAGTAATATGTATGAACGATAGGGTAATGCCAGGAATCTACTTAACCTGCTGTCCTTCTGGGACTCAGACTCTCTATTTCTTTAGATTTATTATAGTACTAGCGAATTGCCTTTAAAAAAATGACGGCAATAGAATTGTGTTTGGCACACAAATTAAGTTTTGGTTGTGTGAGTACTTTTTGCGCTGATTGCAAGGCTCGCGGTGAGGGCCTTTGGCGCTCCTCATGTGGCTGGTAATGAGCGCCTTTGACGTTTATTGCGATCGTGTGTTGTGGTGTTTTTGAAAGTTTTGTATATATGTATGTTTTAATGAGGATTAATTAATAAATAAATGAAATCATAAATTAATATACTTTACCTATTTGTAATTAATATATGCAGCAAGCATTGTGCTGAAGAGCTAACAATCTGTTTTGATGTTCCTGCAGCATCCAATGTAGATTTGCAGTGATGTTGAGGTGTAAATGTGAGCAATGTGTGCAGTGTGTAGTGTAAATAGGCTGCGTGCGCGAGGGGAAACAGTTAGTGTAGCGGTCTAGTGTTGTAAAATGGCGGCGAATGTGTATGTGGTACGCGGGTGTGGATGATTTAGCGTTGTTGCTAATAGTGTATCTTGTACCTCGTACGACTTGTAAAAGTTGAATGTGCTTTGCGGTATTTTGCAACTTTGGGGGTCGTGTAGCCTCGTTTTCGTTTTTTCGGCAGCCATTTTTTCTCTCGCTTAGGGGATTTTCGAGTGTCTAAACCAGGGGTCACCAAACTTGGTCCTGGAGGGCCGCACCCAGGCCTGGATTTGTGGATATCCTTGCTGCAAACAGGTGAGACTATTGCTTCTTCAGTCATCCTGATTGACTCACCTGTGCACAGAAAGGAAATCCTCAAATCCAGGCCTGGGTGCGGCCCTCCAGGACCGAGTTTGGTGACCCCTGGTCTAAACTCTGGAAATTTGGTGTTAAATTGAAGTGTAAGATGACTTGCAGACGTCCTGGGTATCCCCCCTTGCTGTGTGTGATGTTTTTATTTTTGTGTTTTTCGGTGTGCGCGGTTCGGCTGTTAAGTTCATATTTTTTGTGGCTCGTTTTTTTTTTTTTTATGCAAGTCGCGGTTTCCTTTTGTAAGTGTTACGGGACGTTTTTTTTTTCCTGCAATTTTTTCAAAGTGCTACGGGTCTCGCAGTGTGAATTGTGTATTTGAGTTTTGTGTACATGTGTAGTGCCGTGGGTCGTAGGTATGATGGTAAAGTGTTGCGGGATCGTAGGCATGAGCGCCTATGGCGCTCATCTCCACCAGTGCAAGGAGCACCATTGGCTCGAGCTGCACAGTAATTGCTGACCGACGTGGAGGTTGCCTCAGGTTCCCTGCATCAGACGCAGCATTGCATGACCCAGCGGCCTGGGCGCACGCTATTGGTTGGAGCTGGGAGGCGGTACTTCCGCCCGTTTCGCGGGCTTTCTTCCACTCCGCGTCGGCCATCTTAAGGATCCCCTCCCACCCAGCCCGTTTTGTAAATTAAGAATATGTTAATAAGGCTCAAAATTTTGTTGTATGTTTTCACAAAAAAAAAAAAAGATATGGGCGTACAAGTGCTTATGGTTGTTTCAATTTCTGGTGTGGTATTTAATGGCAGGAGGTGAGTTGCCCGGGCCACTAACCAAAAGGGGTGTTGCCCTACCTCACGGGCGTGTTTAGAAAAACATTGGGGCCCTGGGAGGGGGGCCAGGGCATGAGGTCACTGACCCTGGCCGGGCTCCTCCTCCTATGTTGATTTATGGAAAGTGATAAAATTCTGGTTTTAATAAAGCTGTGTCCCGTGATACTCCCAATCTGGTGCCAGTCTCTTTTATTTCCTCCTTTGCCTAATGAATCATGCATGCATGTAAATATCACTGTGCCAGGAACAAACATGGCCACTGCAATTACATTACACACAAACAGTAAAGCAGGTCCTGTCCGCTTCACAGAGCAAAATAATCATGCGATTTTTAGTACTAAGGAATGTTTTACACTTGGGAAAAATATGTAAGAACGTGTATGCAGAAAGAAAAACATATATAAATTCATTAAATAGGAAATGTGTTTGTGAGTTGTCCTTTAATGCATGGCTTTAATGTCATGGTTGTTGCATATGTGATCTTCATATTTGCAAACTGTAGCTGCACAGAAACGTGTATGTATCTCAAGAATGATTTACATTAGATTTGGTTATCTTAATGATTTTATGTAAGTTATCAAAAGCTTAAACAATCTTTTTCTCTTGTATATGCTCAGCACTCAATTTCCTGTGGAAATCACTACATTTTTGGATAACAATGGTACTTTTGAAAACTGTCCCACAATTGCTGGGGCAGTCTTGTTTTCTGATATCTTGTTCTGTAACATTACTATCTTAGAAGAAATATATATTTGTCTTTGATTAATAACCTCATTTAAAAATATCCTTTAGCCTCACGGAAACTTCATTCCACTCAATTAAAATAACATCTTATAACATAAATAGTAACTTGCCCGTCATAAATGATGGTTTCATATGTTATGTTCAATTATCTGTGCTGTCTCTGTGAGCCCTCTCTCTCTGTGCGCTGTCTCTCTCTGTGCGCCCTCTCTATGCCGCGTTTATGCAGAAACAACTCAAACGCACCGGCAAGCAGCATTCGGGTAACGCCTGCACAGTACGCATCGCGCTGGGGTTACTCACATGCTGCTATTATAGTGGATTGATTACTGATCCGTGTGCGCCACTCTGTGTTGCCTAAGATGGCGATTCTCAAACCACTTTTTTTCCCAGCTGCCTTTCTTTAAAAGGTCCTTGTAATGCAGAACATTGTCATGTATTTAAAAGAGCATGTTTTGTATATTCTTAAATTAATATAATTATTTTTTCTTTTTTTTTTTATAAAAGTAGCGATAAAGCAACAGACATGTAGATAAAAAAGGCCTGTTTGATCTACCTTTATCTTACCATTGGGGAGTGTAAACAAAGACTCATGAAGGCACTGTTAACTATGTTTTCTTATCTGATTTATATTAAAGTCAACAGGAACAAAATTACAATATGTTGCAGTTCAGACATCCATATGATTGACTCTCCCTCTGTTTTCTAGTGACATATTGGGACAGAGAAGAAACCCATCCTTAATCTCAGTATATTGAGATCAATACATATTCATTGTAATTTTAATTGTAATTTTTCTACACTATAGATAAACTGCAGCATTTCTCATACAAAAAAATTAATATTTAAAATATGGTCTTTTAAATGCATGCTTGGATTACAGTGGCCCTTTTAAGTCAGAGAAGTTTGCAGTATTAACAAATTCAGTTTGCATATTAACCACAGCTATTTTATTCATTATTGCTGACATCCTCTCCTCCTTTCTGTGACACCTTATCTGACTTGTTTTTTTATACGTATTACCTATAAATATAACACTGACACTGAAATGATATTCATTTATGCAAACAGTTACACGTGTCAGAAATCTGTCAGTTTTAATATATTGACTGACATCTCAAAGGAGCAGGAGTTCATACATAATGCTTATTTAATGTAGATTCAGAAAACATGGCAACTGGAAGATGGCAAAGAATGGGTGGCCCGCTTTCATCTAAAATTTTCTGCACGTCTAACGGATAACCGCAATTTAACTGCAGTTATTAACAAGACTTTAACGTCTTACATTTTATATTATCACTTAAAATCACGTTTAACAGTTTATATTTCTATCAGAATAGAGGGACCTGGAGTGTAATAAACCTCTTAGATTGTAAGCTCTCATGAGAGGCCCCTCATCTTCTACAGTACCAGTCTGTATGTACAATGCACTGTCCGGTCTTATTTATCTACAACCTATGTACATTTTTATCCCTGTGATCATTGTATCCTGAGTGCAACAGAATCTTTTGATTCTCTACAAATAAAATGTATTATAATATAATAAACTTAAATTGTATAGACCATCAACCGTTCTACCCTCCATTTTGTAATAATATTTTTTGAACCAGTGTCTCTCATTTTTAGATAACATATTACAAAGTATATCTATAATTGATATATTATGTACTAGGAAGATTTGATAAATATTGACTTGAATAAATACAATGTAATAGGTCAAACTTGTATTGAAAATATTTGTTTGTGTTTCTCCCCCCCCCCACAAATTACTTATTTCTGCGGTTCCCTTTTTTCGTGGACTACTGAGACATTTACCAGGGTCTAAGTGAATCACCTGAATATTGATAATATATTGGTATATAAGCCATACAGTCTAGTAGGTATGCACTTCTGTATTGTTTTAATAATTTCTATTAATTGTATTTATTAATATATTTAGAATCCCAGCTGTACTGTGGACCACCTAAACCAGGGGTCGTCAACCTTTTAATACCTACAACCCACTTTTGATGGGATGGTAATATTTCCTTACCACCCACCGGTGCCGCAGTAACTGAATTTACCCTAATTTCTGGTTACATAAATCATATCACCCTAACTATGTGTCACCCTGTACTTACTAGATAGTGATCCAGTCCTGACTGCTGTCCCTAGGCTCTCTCACAAGCTTGGTGTTTCGGGTCTCCGGTGTGTGATGTTGCTAGTCGGTCAGCCCCTGGTAACCGCATGTGGGAGGGGGGTTTTGAACGGGCTAGGGCCAAGGAGTAATTGGAGGAAGATTGTTGGTGGGAGGCGTTTTCAGGGAACAAAACTAGATTTTCCCTCCCTTTCTGGTTAGGGAAGGGAGTGAGGGAAACTCACACATGCTCCACACAGACTGAGTTTATTCATAGCCACAGCTTTGGCGGGCGGGGGTGATTGCTCTTGTTAAGGCGGGAGCATATCGTGTTGGTGGTCTACACTTGGTTTATTTATTGAGGTCTCCTAGGCACAGGGTTCCTGGAGACTTCAGATGGTTGGGCTCCCTTGGTGGTCGTGAGCAGTCACCTCTGGTTCGTTGTTAATATTATTTCAAATAAAAGCTGTGGCCTGTTTAATCCCATACTGTTGTCTGTCATTATTTGGGTTGGGGATTGTCTTGTTATGCGTTACGTACTAAGTCCCACATGCCTAGGTCAAGTGAGGCCACCTAGCGATTACCCCGCCGGCTACCATGAAACCTTGAATCGCCCACTGGCGGACGGTAGAGACCAAGTTGACTACCACTGATCAAAACGAAGCGCCAAAATTTAGTAACCTCTGACTTCATGTCCTGTATGTCTATGCATGACTTGCCGTTTATTTGTAAGACACTAATACCATTTTATATGTTTTGTTTTTTAAAGCACACGTAGAAAATGAAGAACAGTATACCCAAGCGTTGGAAAAATTTGGCGGCAATTGCGTCTGTAGGGATGACCCGGACTTGGGCACAGCCTTCCTGAAATTTTCTGTCTTTACAAAGGAGTTGACTGCTCTTTTCAAGAACCTGGTAAGAAATCATCTATTAATGTTACATGAAGCAGGTATTTGGAGGGGAATGTCATGTGGTGATTTGATACTTTTGTTCAGTTATCTTGTAAACTGCATAAAATCAGGTTACAGGCATTGATAATAACAATATTACATAGCCCTTCTCTCTTAGAATGATCCAGTGATTCACAATTCCTCCTCCGACCTTGTATTTTTGAAAGGCTTGGGGAATTAGAATATTTTTTTAAATATCCAGTGTTGGTGACTGGTATGTGGTGAGAACTGCAGAAAACTGAAACGGCATGACTAAAAGCTAAGTAAATGCATAATACATTAAGATGACACAGCGAAAGGTCCAAATGTACTATAATTAATTTAAAACTACAGTCAAGCACTTGAGTAGTAGTAATAATAAAATTGCATCATAAGTGCAGAGTGAAACCTTTGGAGTGGGCAATTATTGCCTGTTGGCTTCTTCTAAATGTATTGTGCTTAGTTTAAAGACATAGGAAATGAAAGGTTTGAGCATACCCAAATCCCAATTAAGTAATTTCCACTATTAGCCAAGGGACTCCATGGGGTTTCAACATAGTCAGACTTTTTATTTTCCTGTGACTTTTTTGAGTGAACATATTACATTAAGAAGCACAAGGAGTCAATTTGCATCTTTTTCCTGTGAATCTTGCTGACCCCTCCAATAAGTACAGTGGAACCTCCATATTTGAGTGATTGACTAATACTGAATCGGACGAATATAGAATTTTCATGACTAATATTGGATTTTTGGATTAATATTGGATTTTTCAGGGCGGATCTTTGGACGAATATCGGAGCATTTTTTGGCCGAACAAATTAGTGAGTCGAATATAGAATTTGACAAAAATAGGGTCTGACGAATATAGAGGTTCCACTGTATATACTGATATCTTTTTCTAATGAGCACATTTCAAGTTTATTGTAAGAAAACTATTTTTTAATTTACAAAGGACTTATTACCTATTTGGAATAATACCATATTTGGAACCGCTGCCGTGTCATTTTACACTGCTGCTGTTGATGGTAGAGTACGGGTGGGAGGATAGGTGACCCATAGATAGAACGTGGACTGCTTATAGGTCAGATACTCAGTTATTAAAGTGGAGATAGCAAGGCTCAAAAAGATAAGTACAGTATCTGTAAGCTGTTACGTTGACTAACGGTACAATAATTGTTGAAGAGGACAGGTCACGAATATGGTTGTGTTGAGGGACAGGAGTTGTTGGAACAGCTTCACAGGTGGTTTTAATGGCCGTTGTAGATGTATTTCTGTCTTTTTCACTCAAGTACAAGTTGGATTAAAACTTGGTAGGTGGAAGAAATGTGATGGCTTAGTGTGGAGAGTAAATATATCATAATTGTAGTAAAAAATAATAAACCTGATCCAAAGTTTTGTTTTTAATGTTTATAATTTTCTATAAAGATTACCATAATTTTAACTTTTTTATGGTGCTTTATCAAAGTTGAATTGCAGTCGTCCTACCCACCTACAACTCTATTTTGAATGTAAATTATCGGGAAAACTAGGCTTGTTGTGTGTGTTTTTTTTTGGTATCATTTCAAGACTTTATATAAAAGATCTGAAGTGTGTGCTTTGTTATGTGTCCAAACTGCACAGCTGCTTGTCTAATAAGAAGACAGGTTGGTGAACTCCTGCCTGCTTCAATTGTACACCGAGAGAAGAACATCTCTCACGCTGTGTGTTCCTTACATGGCCAAGTGTAATGTGCTGTGATATTCTTGGGTGGTAGTATGTGCTGTACCTAGGAATTAAAATGAAGAAAAAAGAAAACACCTGGTTTCTTGAAACTAGCTTCCAGTCTCCAGCCTTATTAAACCGTGTTGCATGGAGGTTTGGAGCATCCACAGCTGATATGACCATTGTAGTCTTATATTTAATATATACTTTTATTGAAATATTACACTTGAAAGTAGGCAAAACATATTTCCTTATACAATTTTGGTATCTGACCATCTTCTTCCAGATGTGCTAGGAGACTTTGAAACATAGGTTGAGTTTCTATCTGCACAATGAGAATGTGGCAACTAAAATGAACAGTGGTTTCAACAGGACTTGCTTTCTAAAATTATCCATTATCAAACAGTATCAAAATGACACCAGATTGGTCCTTTAATGCCTCTTTAACAGGAGGATGAACAAGTCTTTTTGCATTGCCTTATCTTCTGCCTGAAGGGCCTCTGTAGATTAGCAAAACTGCACATGTTTGTGAAGCAGGCACCAGACTAACATTAGCAGCTATGTAAGACATGGAAATCTTAATTTTAGCCTGACTGCTAGTGCATGGAAACTGCCATGTTAGTCATACTTCCTTTTTAGACTTGAGACGGTGGTTACAGAGCAGAGCAAGCAATGCTTTCAATCTACCTCTAGTGAGCCTATGGGAAGGAGGAGGAAGGTAACTTGTGATGAAACCATTTCTGAACCCATTAATCCGTCAACAAATTCCTTCTCCTTCCTCACTACCTCCACCTTCACGCTAATCGATAATCAACATTAGTAGAACACACCCACTCCCTCTACAAACCAGCAGGAAGTATGGAAGACAGCAGGAAGTATGGAAGACAGCAGGAAGTATGGAAGACAGCAGGAAGTATGGAAGACAGCAGGAAGTGTGTAGATTTTTTTCCCCAATCTAAAGTGATCATTTAAAAAAAATAAAAAAAAATAAACTAAACCAACAAAATGAATAATTTAGGTCTATGACCATACTGACCGTAGCTCGTTAGTTGGGTATTACCTGAAGCGGATCTATCCGGTTTTATGGGCGCCGCTATTCAAGCTCGCTTCCGCAGTATAGGAAAAAAAATATTCTCTCCTCCGACGTGGCGCAAATCGACGGGGGGCTCGCACGTTGCGGATCGCAAACATCGACGCACATAAAACAGGACAGGACCCCTGAAGGAGCAAACCGGACTCTGGTCTTTCAGTACTGCTTTGGTTTAAGGCTCAGATATCATATTGGATTATAAATAAATAGTTGTAACATTGTTTGAAATTATAGTAATTAGCAGGGAAATAGTTCTCTTTATAGTATTTGCCTTTTCTTTTGTTAAAAAGCATTTGAAGTAATTTGTCTAAATGGGGTTCTGTATGTTCGAATGTTGAGCAAGGCCTAATCTTCTTCTTTCTCAACGATCCCTCTTCAACGGCTTTCTTTTTTTATAACTTATGCAGGATTTGTAGGGCCACTGTAGCCTTACATTTAGAAGGTAAAACAACTAATGCAGCTCTTAATTGATTAACTATTTAATGCAATCAGGATGCAGCGGGATCCATCATTTTTATTCCTGCTGAAGAAGACCAAGAAGCCTCTATCTGTTACAGCAGAAATGCTGCAGCTTAATGGGGCTGTATTTTCAATTGGACTAATAGAAAACATTATTTAAGGACACACGTCCTAGGAAAGCAGCTTTAAGAAGCAGGAAATGGAACCACATCTAAAATAATTATTTCATAAGTAGAATATTTAAAGGTGTTATTTTTTTTACCCATGGGCAAGTTTACTTATTTAATAGATAACACATAATAAAATGGCTTTAAATGGCATTTGGTCTCCATACATATTTATCAATGAAAACATAGAGATTGGACTAAAAATAAATATATAGGGTGATTAATATATGTATACAGTGTAAGTAGGCTTCTAAATCTCTACCTTGTAGTGGTGAAGGGTCTTGTGTACTTCCATGAAGCTGTGAGCTGCACCATGTAGGATCACCCAAGATGGGCAGCTCATTGCATAGAGGTCAGACAAATCACGGTCCACTGGAGAACTGGCAACCCACTCCACACGAGTATCTTTGCCAAGGAAACCTTATGGATAAGCACAACCAGAGATGATAGATGTGCCTAGTATGCTGAGGTTCATATGGTCACAGAGAGTCTGACACAACTGAACAACTAAAACAACACTTTTAAATCCAAGAAGATTGAGAGAAGAGAGCCTTGGGTATTAATAGTTATGATCTATAAATATGTTCTCCCAAATGTTTGATCCAAACTATTGTTATACATGCTAACTTATGAAAGATGTTAAAAAGTAAATATGATTTATTAAATATTTACTGAATTAAAAGGAAGAAATGGGTAAATTAAATGTCGCTACTACTATAGATAATCACACATGATGCAGCTTCTCTAATGTGGATTTAGCTAGTTCACTCTTCAGTATGGGCAATATCTACTAATGAGTAAAGTTCGATTCCTGTCAGGGAACCAAGAGGTCACGCCACCCTGAAGCCATGCAGGGTTGGGCCTGGTCACTACTTTGATGGGAGGCCACCTAGGAATACCAGGATCTGTAGGCTGTGGCCCACTGGAGAAGTAACTGGCAACCCACTCCAGTATCTCGGCCATAAAAAACAAGTAGATCAGCATGACCATGGACATAAAGATATGCTACGGTGTATAAGGTCACGGAGAGTCGGACGTGACTGAGCGATCAAACAAGAATTTTAAGACTGTCTTTAATTTCCTTGCAAAATTTGTATAGCTGCTTTACAAAAAAAAATGATATCCCATTACTCATTTTTTTTAAGGGTTATGTCAACGTCATGGCTGGATCTGTCATGAACTGCAAAGTAGAGTGTTAGGTGTTGCTCATTAAGCCGTGAAAATGTCAAACGGGACATTATTGCATGAAAATAATGTTTTTTCTGCCGCTGCAGTAATACCGTGGTCTGCACTTTTGGAGCTTAATGAATATCCCCTTCAGTGACCTGCCAGCTTTAATCTATTTAGCTTGTATTTATGTAGCTCCTTTGTTGTTATCCTTGCTAAATATGGAGCTCTACATTTTGCAGCATTAGCCACTTTATACCTCAGTCTAGTCTGGCTTGTGGTTCGTAAGTCCCGGATAAGCCCTTACCACGTAAGGTGAAATGCTGGGATTACAGATCCTAAATCCTTCATCCCTGCAGTATTCCCTCCAATCCCTTTACTGCCCTGTTTGATCTGTGTAATTGGCACGCAGAGCTCTTACTGACAGGTGCAAACTGCAATTTGCAGCGTATTGTGAGCTTGTCTCGCATTCCTGTGGTGTGGCAGGGGAGAGGGGGGGTCTTGTTAAAAAGTGACTGGAAACATATGAAGTAGTAAAGAAAGATTGTTTGTATTCACAGCTTCTATTTCTTATAGGTAAGCAAGATTTAAAAGTAATTTACAAAAATCATATTTCAAATGTTATTCTATGAAATGTGATATTTTTCTCGCTTTTTAAAAAATATGGTGACTATCGCATTGACCACGTGTTATTTAATAGTTTAGCTCTTTAAATAATTGAATTATTGTTATATTAATTATTGGAATTTTAGTTCAGATGAGGGCTACACTTGACAAATTTTAGCATCCTGTGATTGGGTATATTATTAAGTCGTCTGTTTTCTTTTACCCTACTGTCTACTAGAATTATTTCACATGATGTTAACCTTTTTCTACCTAAAGGTATATCTAAGTTTCCCTGTTTCTCCATTGTTGCTGATTAAAAGAAGTTGTGCAAGATAATTAAATCGGATAATGAGGTACTTTCCCTCCAAAGGGATTTACATAAATTAGAGGAAGGGGCGTCTATAGCGCAGATGAGATTTAATATGAATAAATGTAAAGTTATGCATCTGGGAAGGAACAATAGACATGCAATTTATAATCTTAATGGAGCAAATATAGGGGTATCAGATATTGAAAGGGATTTGGGAGTGCTTGTGGACAACACCTAGGTAACAGTGGTCAATGCCAAGCAGCAGCTGCAAAGGCAAATACAATATTAGCATGTATTAGGAAGGGTATAGAAGCCAAGGAAGCAAATATAATTCTGCCACTATACAAATCCCTAGTACGCCCTCATTTGGAATATGGAGTACAATTTTGGGCACCACTTTATAAAAAGGACATTTTAGAGCTGGAAAAAGTACAGAGAAGGGCAACAAAACTAATAAGGGGAATGGAGGGGCTAAGTTATGAAGAAAGACTAACAAAATTAAACTTATTTTCTCTAGAAAAAAGGCATCTGGGAGGAGATATGATTACCTTATAAATACATCCAGGGTCAAAATAAGGCTTTGTCAAGTGAACTTTTTGTAGCAAGAGATTTTCAACTGACAAGAGGACATCCTTTGAGGTTAGAACTAAAGATTCCACCTTAAAGAAAGAAAAGGGTTCTTCACAGTAAGGGTGGTTAATCTGTGGAATTCTCTACCAGAGGAGGTGGTGACAGCGGATTCGATAGATAACTTTAAAAAGGGCTTGGATATATTTTTAATTAGGAAGGGCATTTGGGCTTATCCTGGATAATAAGAAAGGAGTATTGATATTGATCCAGGGAGGAATCCAATCGCCAGTATCTGGGGTCAGGAAAGAATTTTTTTCCCCCCTTTTGAGATAATTAGCTAAGTTTCACTGGGGTTTTTCCAGATTGCCTTTCTCTGGATCAATTAACAATTAATCTGCATATTGCAGATCAGAGGAGATCTTAATAGGTTGAACATGATGACTTCAACCTCAATTACTATGTAACTATGTAACCTTTTTCTAATGTAACACATGCTGCTTAAATCGGCCCCCCGACCCTCGTGCGCATCTAAATAGCGCGCCGTCATCAGGGCGCTGTGAACTGCGCTCTGATGATGCTCTGCAAGGCAAGCAGAGTCTGCTTCTCATGTGCGATGGTCGGAGTGCCAGATTAAACACTTCTGCCTGGACTGACCCCTATATCATGCACCCCTTAGCTATTTCAGAGCGTCATCAAAGCTCAGTTCTCTGCTCCCTGATGACGGCGCGATATTCAGCTACGTGCGGAGGATGTGTCACCGCTTAAATCAGAGGCACACATTACATTGAGCCATTCTTTACACATACAGATTTATTTAATTAAAAAACAAAAATGTGTTTTCCACACCCCCAGAGCTATTTACATAGGCACCTACCAATAGACATACTGCATTTGGGTACAGATTTTAACCCTTTACTAACCTTCAAGTCAGCAGCAATTCATCTGGATGCTAAAACACTAAATTCAGATTGAAATCTTAAAGGTTACATTGATTATTTTTTTTGTTTGCAAATATTAATTTTATTGATACCCAGTAACGAACTAAATAAATAAATGAGCACTACAGTTGTCTTTTTTAAGTTTTTATAAAATATATTTACATTTGTATGCATAAAACCTTGCATGAATATGTAAAAAAAAATGAAATATTCTACCATTTAAAACACATATATCTCAGTGTATTAACATACCGGAACAAAATAGATATCATTATGATATTTTATTTGCAGAGTGCATATTGAGTGTGTGCACATGTATTCAAAAGTAATTTTCTAGTGGAACAATCTTTAATGCTACAAAATAGTGATTGCAATTCTATCTCATTTATGAAGTGCAGCTGCGTATCCTCCAAATTTTGTATGAATTTAGTAGCTTGTACATTTATTAGACTGATTGAAATTGTGCAAATTGTAAGCATTCCATTTTTTTTTCATTTGAAGTACCAATTGAAATATTTAGAACAAGCTTTCATCTCCTTGCCAGGTCAAGCATCACTATGGTGAGGAAGGGCTTAATGACCTGAGAAAGAGAGGGGACTTTTTAAAATCTTGTCTTAAATTATTCATTTTATTGACTACAAAATCCAAAATTTAATTTTTTTTACTCTGATTTGGCTTTGGTATTTTTTTCAAAAACGTAACACTTTTATTTGAGAAGTAGAAACCGTTCCTTATGTGTTTCTTTGTATTTGTGATGGTGCATTTGTCCACATGGCCCATCATTTGCCCAAAATAATCATTTTTCTTAATCTGGTTGGCTCCTAGGCTTAGAATAGGTTTGTTAACTCCAGGTTTAGGCAAAATTAATGCAGGCAATGAAATGTAGGACTTGTAAATTTGGCAGAAATGTAGAGGGAAAAAAAGAAAAGTGTAAGACCTAAAATAAATGTCAAGCTAGTGATATTCCAGGTTTGGTTTATGAAATGGAAACTTAAGCAGCACACAGCTGTTGAGCGCCAATTACCTCTCTTGTTGATTTTTCTTGCCCACATAACCATCGACATTGGGCGGAGGGCCAGTAACTTCAGTAGTGACTTTGTATTTCAGCTGCCAAGTAGTATTCATTATGTGGTTCTGCCAAGTGCCTTTCAGTCACTTCAATATTAAACTTGACATATTTTTTATGAAGTTTAATATTTGTAGTGTTTTTGAAATGTATTACATTCTTTCTGCAACATATAGCAGAATAGCTGGGTAAAATGACGCCATAACCTATTAGTTCAATGTAAATATATCCAGAAGCATCGACAATAACTACTAGAGTCTACAAGCAACTCTCTTCTAAATACAAAACTGATCCATCTGAAAATATATATTGTGTTCTGTATACAGCATCATTTAGTTGTAAACAAAAAAACAAAAGAGAGGTGCTCAATCAGAGAACGAACTAAGCTTGATAGGTTAGTTCTTTGGACATGATAACCCACTCTGAGAGCAGCCTCTCTTAGCTCACTTGTGCCCTTCACAGGGAGACATATCCTGTAGTATATCAGTCTGGTCCCACTCAGAGTGACCCAGCCCCGAAATACCAGGCAATTCTACCCTGATCAGGAGAAACCACCACCGTACAGTATATAAATAGTACATTTGCGTTTGCATTTGAATGTCTAAAACAAGTTAAAAAACCTGCTTCCAACTCAGAATTCTGAGAAATACAGTGATTATACTGCATTCTGGGAACCTTGGCAGGGATATACAAATGTGCCCACAAAGGCTTCACTCCCGCGGTATCAAACAGATTTTAAGATATATATAATTGCACGTACCAAATATTACTCTGGACACTCATGAGATGGATGCTTAAGCAAACTAGTAGTCAGATGATTGGATATGGCATATTATTGTGACTTCTGCTTAAAGGATCATTTTGGTTTTGGTTGAATACGTTGTAACGTACAAACAAATCTCACCACTAATGTTATTATCTTCTATATTCTAAACTGAAACTTTGCCAATTGTCTCAAAAGGGGAAAAAAATATAAAATTCCTTCCTGACCCCAGATAGTGGCGATCGGATTCCTCCCTGGATCAACATTCCCTCTCTATTTATCCAGGAAAGCCCTGAATGCCCTTTTTTATTTAAAAATATATCCAATCCCTTTTTAAAGTTATCTATTGAATCTGCTGTCACCACCTCCTTTGGTAGAGAATTCCACAGTTCAACCACCGTTACTGTGAAGAACCCTTTTCTTTCTTTAAGGTGAAATATTTGTACTTCTAATCTCAAAGGATGTCCCCTTGTCGGTTGAAAATCTCTTGGCACAAAAAACTCAATTGACAAATTGTTATACTGATCCTAGATGTATTTATATAAGGTAATCATATCCCCTCTTAAAATTATTTTCTCTAGAAAATAGGCGTCTAATTTGGTTAGTCTTTCTTCATAACTTAACCCCTCCATTTCCCTTTTTAGTTTTGTTGCCCTTCTCTGTACCTTTTCCAACTCTAAAATGTCCTTTTTATGTAGTGGTGCCCAAAATTGTACTCCATATTCCAAATGAGGGCGTACTAGGGCTTTGTATAGTGGCAGAATTATATTTGCTTCCCTGGCTTCTATACCCTTCTTAATACATGCTAATATTGTATTTGCCTTTGCAGATGCTGCTTGGCATTGATAAATGTTACCTAGGTGGTTGTCCACAAGCACTCCCAAATCCCTTTCAATATCGGATACCCCTAGATTTGCTCCATTAAGATTATAAATTGTATGGCTATTTTTCCTTCCCAGATGCATAACATTACAGGTTCCTAAGGTGAGAGAAGACTTTGAATACACAGATTGTCTGACTGCACAATGGGATTGTACCAGTTACATCTGCCAGTGCTGAACATGACTTAATAAAGGTTCATTGGTTCACAAGGACACACACACCTGAAACGGTAACATGGAAGAAATCAAAATGGAGTCATGTAGTAAGAAATGATTGCATATACAAGTTATTATCTATATACAGTGGGGGATTTTGAACGTTTGTCCACCGACAAAGAAATGATCAGTCTATAATTGTAATGGTAGGTGTACTTTAACAGCAATAGACCGAAAACCAAAAAAAACAAACAAGAAAAATGCATGTCAAAAAAGTTATAAATTGATTTGCAGGTCAATGAGGGAAATAAATATTTGACCCCTTCGACTTAGTACTTGGTGACAAAACCCTTGTTGGCAATCACAGAGGTCAGACGTTTCATGTAGTTGGCCACCAGGTATGGACACATCTCAGAAGGAATTTCCCACTACTCTTTGTAGATCCTCTCCAAGTCATTAAGGTTTTGAGGCTGATGTTTGGCAACTTGAACCTTCAGCTCCCTCCACAGATTTTCTATGGGATTAAGGCCTAGAGACTGGCTAGGCCACTCCAGGACCTTAATGTGCTTCTTCTTGAGCCACTCCTTTGTTGCCTTGGCTGTGTGTTTTGGGTCATTGTCATGCTGGAATACCCATCCATGACCTGTTTTCAATGCCCTGGCTGAGAAAAGGAGGTTCTCACCCAAGATTTGACAGAAAAACTTGAAGTGAGGCTTTTGCTCAGAGGACCAAAAGCCTCACATTGTGTGGCAAACAGCATTGACAGCCTTACAATTTTAACCCCGTCACTTTTGACGGGCAAGTTACGAGTCAAATCTAAACGCTTGCACAAAAAAATAGGAAGCAAAATGGTATAAAATAACACAGATGATGTTATGTCTATATTATTGTACGCTATAGTCTGTAGCTGCAAAAAATTGCAACAAAATATTTCCCCCCTTGGATATATATAAAACATTTTTCACTGTATGTCTATGCTTTTTTGTGTATATATTCATATACACAGACATTTCTAATCAACCAGATTGCTGGAGGAGTTTTAATACTGGTCCATTTCTCATCCTAGTGCTCTGTATGAGTCAAATGTTTCCAACAATATACTTTGATTACTAAGGTGCTGTCTTTATACACTGTTCATGTATCTGACAAGTCCTCTCCCAATGGGCAGTACGTGTGCGCATCCATATCATCATCTCGGTGCTATCAGCGGGTGCTTGTGATTGCTGTTGACTCATTGCATAATTTGGTATGTAAATGCAGGTGTTCTGACTCAGCTGCAGAGGCTTCAATTAAACCACCGGAAGGAACAATGTTCTGACCCTTTTTATGAGAACATTTTCATATTCATCTAATGATCCTGCTACGTACTGCTAGACATTATTATTTTACTAGAATATTGCCCGTCAAAAAATGACGGCAATGAAATTGTAAGTGAGCTAAGGGTGTTTGGTGTATATAATGTGGCTGATGTAGCGTTGTTCGTTTTCTATGTGCGCGTGTTGCCGTCGTTTTTTGTGAGGTCGTAACGTGTCTCGTATTTTGTTTGCGTTACGACGTAAAGTTTGCGAGGGCCGCAGTTGCTGGCAAGGAGTGCCTTTGGCGCTCCATGCCAGCAACTGAGGCCCTCGCTACGCGAGTCCGCAAGCGTTAGCAACAACTCGTATGCTCACAACTATATATGTGATCTTTTCATTGGAGTAGAAGTATTCTTTTTTAAATGAATGTTACTTTTAAATATGAACCTTAAAGCCTTTGCCAAACTTTAATTATTTGCATACCAAATGTAAAGCTCTGCACTCAAACATATATGTACATGTATACATATACTATTATGTGTGTATTTGAATGAATATATATATATTACACTGTACTATGTCATTAAATTCATTCTATCCCAGTTGTCTGAAGTCTGTAGTAGGGCTCAAATTTTTTTTTAGGTGACTGTTATTGTAAAAGAGCTTCAAAACAGACTATACGTTTTACTAGCCATTTATTCTCAAGTTCATCATTTTTATGCTTATGATTTGCTATCAATTTTTTTTGTAAAGATCAAAATTACTGCAGAACAAGCTATCAAATAAAGTGTAAGAATATTGTATTTCAAGAAGAAATGACGTAAACTAATACTGGTTTGGGTTAACAGCTGTAATTTTATGGTCCAGTATCCATTCTGGCTTTTGAGTAATGACCTCTGTACCGCGCGGAACAATGAATATTAAATAAAATCGGGTTTAGAATCATTGCTAAGTGATTTCTACTACTACTTGTAACTATTCTAGCGGTGTAAGTAGCAACATGGCAGTTACCTAGAAAATGTTTCTGTATTTGAACAAGTTCATGGGTTTACTTCCCACAATGAGTTTTTTTTTTTTTTTTACAGTTTAAAAGTCTGAAATCTGTTTTTTAGTTCATATATGCGGTAATGCTTTTGTTTTTTGAGGAATAATTTTATAACATTTTAAATAACTAGTTCACATAATTATTCAATATACTAGCGAATTGCCCGTCAAAAAATTATGGCAATGAAATTGTAGGTGAGCTAATGTTGTTTGGTGTATATAATGTGGCTGATTTAGCGTCCTTCGTTTTCTATGTCGTGCGACTTTTCCGGAATATCCGTAGCTGTTTGGTGGTGTTTTGCGTGTTTAGGGACCTTTAGCCTCGTTTTCGTTCGGAGGCCATTTTTTCTCTTGATTTTTAAACTCCGTTTTTTGTAACTTCACTTTTCGAGGTGCTGGATGCCGCCCCCCCCCCCCCTTTTGCTGTAAGTAAGCTTTTTATGTATTTGTTGTGTTTATTTATTGTGTTTCTCATGTTTTCATGTTCGCTGTGGGAGCCCGCAAGCGTGAGCAACGGCTCGCATGCTCACAACTATATATGTGATATATTAAATATAATACTTCTATATTGTACCTCCGACTCCCCAATGAAAAAAAATCTTTAAAACAGAATACTTACCACTGAACCAACCCACTCTATCCTGAAAGAGTATAAATACATAATACAATGTATAGCAGTTACATACTTCAGCCTCATTATTTATGCAGGTTCTTGTGGGACGGCTCAACTAAAATGACAATATCCAAGTCCATTCTTTATTATTTAAAAATTGTAACAAATGTTCCATATAATCTTCCACCCTCTAACTGATGGTGCAGAGCACATTTGGCAACTTTTGTGGTCATTTAATGTGGCAAAGATGTTACAGTTTTTGCATTAATAACGTACAATAAAGATGAGAAGAACAGAATAAAATGTATACTTGATTTATAATGGAGTATATGTTATCTACTTGATGGTAGGTGAAAAGATATCTATTCACAAACAACATATTTGTTCTCATTGATTAAATTACTTGTTTTCCTTTTTTCATCATAAAATTTCCAAATTAATATGTCCTAACTGCAGGGAAGGGTAGTGCTCTATCATTTGTCTTTTTAATTGTCAGTTTTATAACCCTACTGTCAATATCAGCTTGACATATTGAAGTGTTGTTCCACACGCATTACGTATATGATGTTGTTTTCCTCACTTTGAACAGATCATTATGGCCACATACATAATTCTTGCAATATAAGAACAAAGTCAGCAGCCAACATCTTGTATAGATTAAGAATGTATGTAAAAATCTATGGAAGCAATACCTTTTACTGTACAACTCTTAAAGGAGATGGTTATAAACATATTTATAAGTGGTACCCAAATTAATGTCCCTCAAAGAACCAATATGTTTAAAAAATGGTATCATGTAAGATTTATTGTGTATGCATTCACTGAGGATAATGACCATAATCTATTTTCAAGTATATAAAACACACACACACTAAAATGACAACAACACAAAATCATAATTGCCAGATCTGTTAAAGACCAACATTGGCTTAGAATCCATAGCCAGATCATGGTACAACGTAGAATATCTGGTTATAGGACCGGGGACAGTCCCTGAGACCTTTCTTTGCTGGTCATCAAGGGGGATAAGTGGAGCCTAACACTTTAAACATACCACAGTAATTTCAGTTATAGATAGAAAATGTAGTGTGTCACGTGTATTATCACCCAGTTAATATATTCTGGATCTCAAAGGCGGTCCCGAAAGGGAAAGTACCCAGTGAGGGCTCGGATCATGAAAGCCATTGACTAAGAGGACAGAAGGGAGAGGGTTGACATGATGTAAACCTTTTAAATATATCAGTTAAGTCAAGGAGGGAAGGGCCTTCCAATAAAAGGGGAATGCAAGGACAAGGGGGCAGGACGTAAGGCTAGATGGTGGAAGAGTTAGGAGTACTTTGACAAAGTATTACATGTAGTAGATACGTGTAAAAGCCTTTCCAGTTGATGTGGCAGGACGTCTGGGATAAGTACAAGACCATCCAGATGTTTAATTAAATCAAGCTTTTAAGGTAGATAGTATGAATGGACTAGATATACATTTTAGTTCTTGTTTGTTGTCCAGCTTATGTTTCTATGCATTATATCAGTTTGTAGAATGCAAATGGTCACTGCATCCTTATACTTTTAAGGCTAGCATACAAGTTGTATCACATACATAATGACATTGCATATCAATAATGGAAAAGCCTTTAGGACATCCTATTGAGGTTAAAAGAAAAAGATTCCACCTTAAAGATAGAAAAGGGTTAAACTGTAGAATTCTCTACTAAAGGAGGTTGTGACTGGGGGGTTTGATAGATAACTTTAAAAAAAGGTTGGACATATTTTTTAATAAAAATGGCATTCAGGGTTATCCTGGATAACTTGGGAAGGAGAGGTACTGATCCAGGGAGTAATCAGATTGCCAGTATCTGAGGTCAGGAAGGAATTTTCTTTTTTCTTTTATGATACTATTGGCAATGTTTCTGTGTGCCTTGCTCTGGATCAATTAATAATTAACAATCCACATATTACAAAGATCAGAGGAGATCTAAAAGGGTTAAGCTTGATGGACTAAAAGTTTTTTTTTCCAACCTGCATTACGATGTAACTATGTCATTTTGGCATCAGGAAGGATATTTATTTTCTATCATGAGACAATTGATGGTGTTCATGTTTATAGATCATTTAACAATTCATATAATCCAAGGATCAGAGCTGATCTAAAGTTCTTGAAGGACCAATAGTCTTTTCCCCCCCCCCCCCTTAACCTCAAAGACTATGAGCCTCATTCAGTTCGGAGGTGCAAGTTATGGAGGTATAGGCCGCAACTTATGGTGCTATTCAATTGGCCGAGCCCGCAAGTCCCGGCACGAAAGCGCACATCGTAAACCATGCTATCGTAAGTAGTATTTGCGAGCTTGAACATGATCAATCAATGCAGTAATGTAGATTTAGAAACAGCCAATGGAAACTGAGATCGGCATCATTACTTCAATGAAAAATGGAGGTTGGATTTCAAAGTCCTACAGGCTTGAATTACGAGTTACGATTGGACCCACATGCAAGATATAATGCAATATTGATAAATCCGTAAATATGCTGTTCTATCACATGCAAGTTCCGTTATATGTATTAACACATTGACTGCCAGGATCAATATAACACGGAAATCAAACATGAACTAAAGAGTTTGGGGGACGATTTGCAGGCTTGAGAATGTTGTGCTATTAATTCTAAGACCTAACATTACTTTCCCTTTTGATAAACGTACAGTAGTGTGTGTATATGTGCATTTACAGTGCTCTGGACATGTCTTTAAGCCTTTGTGAGTCCTCCTTGGTACCCGTGACTTGTGGTTTGTCTTTTGCCATTTGCAGGCTTGATGGCTTGCTTAGCGAGAGGGAATCGGAGCAATTGAATAGCGATTCGCGACTTTAGCATTCGCAACTCCTGCGGCCTTCAAAGATCAAAGGCTTGGAGGGGCATTAACTTGCAATGTGAACCATTGCAGTGAATCAGAGGCCGTAACTCGAGCCCGCAAAAAGACGCCAATTGAATAGAAAAATAACTTGCGGGCTACATTTCCGAAGCCCAGATCGCCCGAACGCTCAATTGAATGAGGCTCTATGTTACCATGTAAAAAATGTGCAGCATACTTTTATTTTTGTTAAATGAAGTTCTGCAGCCTACTTTCCATGTGTTAGAATTATGAAACGCTTGGGTATTCAAGGTGAATAATAGCTTTCCTGGGCACAGGGTTAGACACAACATTACTTTGGGTGGTTGCAGGTATGTGCATTGCTCCATTATTCTGCAGAGGCTATTGCTTTTGAGTAATGCTGCTGCAGCTGAGGGAATACTTCAAAACCGACTGAGCATAAAACATCTAAAGCTGTTCCCAGTGGCGCTACACAGAATTATGATTTGTTCAAGTGCCTGGAATTGTATGGAATTGAATCGAGTCGCACAGCAGCCCGGAGCAGACTTATGTTTCTGAAAATCAAATCACATTATAGGCTCCGTAATAACATGTGGATGTGCCTCCAGATGTTTCTATAGCATAATGAGATGGAGTTAGTACAGTTACAGTGGTACCTCGGTTCCCGTCGTCCTCGGAAATCGCAGTTTCTGGAACTCGACATGTCTGGATGGGCAAAAAATCTTGGCACTGGCCGCGATATCTTGGAACTCCTCGCGATTTCTAAAACCAATTTACATTGCTCCTTATGGGAGTTTGGAACTCAACAGAACCAATTAGCGATGAGTTCCAAGGTACCACTGTATTTCTCTTCTTGCTGTCTACACAGAACTAGCTGAGATGTTAGACCAATGTTTTGTATTCCTATGTATTGTTATTTGGGTTCATTCACACAATGCTCAGCAAATGCTTCTATAAATCAGACAGAAATGGTCATCCGCATATGTAACACAACTGAATAATACCATAAAGGGACACTGTCACTTAAAGCATTAAAAACGGTGTATGCATTCTACTAGCTAAGTAAATCATTATTGAGATATTCAGCATTGATTGTGTGGCTCCTTTATGCTAATGTGCAGCTCAGTATGGTAATTTCAAAACAGTGGGGAGAAGTCCTATCTGCATAATGACATTAGGGGTCATTGTTTTACCACTACGCACAGTGAAGAAGACTTTTTAATCCTAATTAGCGAAGGAAACTAACGAATTAGTAACTTCAACGCAGTTTGATACTTATAATGATTCGTTCCAGGTACAAAATCCTGGACTTCTATAAATCAGATGGAAAATCCAGTGTCATCAACATATGCAAAATTTGAGCCAACAAATAACTGAATCGTACTATAAATACAGTAAATATGCTTACAATTCAGGTCTTTCCTATCCATGTGTATGTCAGTAATGTATTGAATATTCAGTTTATGTTGACTCCTTCTAATCCAATTAACCATCCAAATTGGAGACTTACTGTAGATATAATATTGTGTGATATATGTAAGTAGTTTTCATCGCATTTAATACAGTCCAGTCTTCTAAAACATCATAGTTTTTTTGTATTTTTATTTTGTTACAAATTCATATTTTTATTACTTTAATTCTGAATTGTGCAGCCTTTTGGTGGCATAATGTTATTGGGAATACATTCTGCTCATATAAACCATCTACAGATCTTGCTTAGTGTGTCTTTCTAATCTGATTTTTGTATTATTCATAACATACAGTAATTCTTGAGAAATACCACAACTCCTTAAAATAAGGTCAATGGTGCCTTGTTTCTATGTATTGCAAATATGATGTAGGTTTGTGAACCACCTACTACAGAAAAAAAAAGTTTTATTATTTTTTTAATACGTTTTCAGCCACAATTTAGCTTACAATTTTCCTACTTCAGGAGTAGTTTACTTTTTGTATAGAATATGAAACCACAGTTTATGCAGTGAAAACCTGAAAACTCACCTTTGCTTGTCAACCAAAGTAGGTTTGCAAAAACGCCCATTAGTACAGGCTTAAAGGTATATAGAAGTTTCCTGGATTATCTGATAAAGGAGAATCAGTAGTGTATGCAAACATTTTTTTTTGTATGAAGAAATTCCAAAATAAACATTAATAAACTTACCCTGACGTTTGCAAATTTCTTCTGTTTTCTGGCATTTGATTTTGAGAAGGAATGCTCCTGAACACTCTAGCTAAATTAGTATCAAATTCATAATTCATTCATTCAATTCAATAACAGGCAGCTATAACATTGTTATATTCTCTGGGAAGTCCGTCTCTGCAGCAAAACATCATGGGACCATTTTTTTCCCCACCACATGGAAGCAAATAGGAGCTCAGACATGCATACTTGAATGCAGTGTCTCTATTGGTAGGTACCAGGTGCCTATGTAAGCGTCTCTGGGGTGTGGAAACCAAATAATAAAAAAAAAAATCTGTACGTGTATAGAATGACTCAATCCAGTGCGTGTTTATGATATAAGCAGAATGTGTTAGATAAGAAAAAGGGAAAAACAGGGAAACTTCCATATTATTCCAAGTCTTAATCTTTGCTTGTGATTTTCTTGCAAATGTTTACAATGACATTAAATGCAAGTTAAACAAATACCGTATATACTCGAGTATAAGCCGAGGCACCTATTTTACCACAAAATACTGGGTAAAATGAGTGACTCGAGTATAAGCCGAGGGTGGGAAATGTGCTGTCCCCTGTGTCCCTCTTGTGCCCTCTGTGTCCCCCTCTCTCTCCTGTGTCTTCCCCCCCCTCTCCCTTCCCTGTGTCTCTTCCCCCCTCCTCATTCTCAACCCCCACATCCTCAACCCCCTCCTCAACCTCAACCCCCTCCTCCCTCCTCATCCTCAACCTCCCTCCTCATCATCCCTCCTCAACCCCCCTCCTCATCCTCAACCCCCCTCCTCATCCTCAACCCCCTCCTTATCCTCAACTCCCTCCTCATCCTCAACCCCCTCCTCATCCTCAACCCCCTCCTCAACCTCCCTCCTCATCCTCAACCCCCTCCTCAACCTCCCTCCGCATTCTCAACCTCTCTCCTCATCCTCAACCCCCCTCCTCATCCTCAACCCCCTCCTCAACCTCCCTCCTCAACCCCCCATCCTCAACCCCCATCCTCAACCTCCCTCCTCAACCCCTCTCCTCATCCTCAACCCCCCTCCTCATTCTCCCTCCTCATCTTCAGGCCCCCTCCCTCCTCAACCTCAACCCCCCATCCTCCACCCCCTTTTCAACCTCCCTCCTCATCCTCAACCCCCCTCATTCTAACCCCCCCCCTCATACTACCCCTCTAAATAACCCCCCTCCCCTCATACTTTTTTTTTTTTTCAAAGTTAGATGCTAATTGGGAATTAGTATCTCTTGAGACAGGTTCCTTGGTGTGCCAGCAGTTAGGATTTGGTGCTTCGGTTCGATTCCAGTCAGGGAACCAAGATGTCACACTACCCTGAAGCCCAACAGGGTTGGGACTTGTCAATACTTGAATGGGAGACCACCTAAGAATACCAGGAGCTATATGCTGTGGCCCACTGGAGAAGGAACTGGCAACCACTCCAGTATCTTTGCCATGAATACCAAGTGGATCACCATGGTGTGTTACGGTCCATGAGGTGACAGAGAGTCACACACGACTGAACGACATGAAACAAAAACAAGCACTTGAGACAAAGCTGGTCTTGCGTGTAATTGCCTTTTTACTCTTTATATATGTTTGTGAATACATGAGCACACATACACTTCTATATATATATATATATATATATATATATATATATATATATATATATGTTTGTGTGTGTTTAATATTATTATATTTTTTTCTCCATACTTCCTTCTGAATGTGAGAATTGATTGTCTTCACATGTCTATATCATATATTTCCCTAAGGACAGTAGAACCATGTTTTCTCATTTCGTTTTCTATTTTTATTATATATTAAAAACAGTAGCAGCATGTCGTCCATGGCTGCGCCTACTAACAGATCTTCATAGTTTCTATTTAGCACAACATGGACAGGAACATTATGTTGTTCTGCTGATGTTTTTGGCTTTTTTTGAAAGATGTTCTTTGTCCATGCGATCCCTATGTAGAGAATAGATTTGAATTTATGAAATTTCAGATTAGACTAGAAATGGGGAGGGGGCAAGGAAGTGTGTGACCACAGTGAAAGTAAAAATGTAGAGATGTGGGAGAAACAAAATATATGTAAAATAGAAATTTTAAATAAAAGTTATCTTCTGTGAGGTTATTTCTATATACATTCCATTGGTAGCATCATTTTAAATTATTATTATTATTGTTTATTTGTAGAGCGCCAGCATATTCCATAGCGCTGTACATGGGTTAAGTTCAGGGCAAAACCATATTAACATATTGAAAAGAATGGAGGTCCCTGTCTTTGAGCTTAAAATCTAGTGTGCATAGAACTTTGCCAAAGCACCTTGCAAGACTGAAAACTCACAGACTTACAAAATAAAGGTACAGGAGGGAGATAGGAGTGTTGTGCATGTTGGGGTGGAACGTGATAAGCCTCTTTAAACAGATATGTTTTTAGTGAGGTTTTGAGGCAGGGAGACTGTCTAGTGGAGCGAGGCAAGGAGTTTCAGAGAATAAGGGCAACACAAGAACATTTTTGAAGGTGGAAGTGAGAGGAGGTGATGAGAGGTGGAAAGAAGAAGGTCATTAGCAGAACTAAGAGGGCGGGTAGGGAAGTATTTGGAGATGAGAGCGGAGCTATATGGGGGTGCACTGTTGTTGAGGGCTTTGGGGCTTTGTAAGTTAGGGTCAGGATTTAACATTTTATTCTGGAGGCTATGGGAATTTTAAATGTCCCTGTATGATAAAAAAAAATAATATATATATATATATAGATAGATAGATAGATAGATAGTGCCTGGATATAAAAAGTCTACACACCCCTGTTAAAATCATATTATTTTATTTTTATATTTTGTCTTCCCTCTACCTAAAAGATTTCTGTTTGTTTTTCAATTGAGTTGTACAGTTTATAGGTCACATTAAAGGTGGAAAACGTTCTGAAATGATTAAATTTGTCTCATTTTTTTAAAATGTCAGGGTTCTGTGCTGTAGGGTGTGTAGACTTTTTATATCCAATATATATATATATATATATATATATATATATATATATATATATATAATTTGAAATAACTGACGCAGCTAGTTTATAATAGAACAAAATCATTTTTGATGCCTCATATGGTCCCTGGAGTCGTCCATTTTGGTGAAGGTTGAATGTGTGAGAAGGACATTTGCATTGCTGCAGGAGTAGGGCTTACAGTTATACTTGTGACTCTCCCCCCATCCTTCTGAACATGCCTGTGGAAAGGGAATGCATATTCAGTTATTTAATTAAATAAATAACCCCCTTCTCCCTCTTACCTCCTTCTCCACTTTTCAGTAGTGTACATTTTATATGGCAATTACATTGAGGAGGATCCATCTAGTTAAAAAAAATATATATAGAAAACCAAATAACATGCCTAAAGAGACTCTTTAAAAGTTGTTTGGTTTCTCCAACATTGTTAATATTGATACATAAAGTACACAATTATTATGGCTAATTTATCGAGGAATATTTTCCAACATCGGCTGTAGATAAAGGGCCATTTACCTCACTATAAGTGCTCCTCATGGTGTGAAAGAGCACAAAATTCCATGTTAAAATGATCTATTGCTTTTTTTTTTTTACATACACTAATAACACCTAAAAATATGCAGTCCTAGATCTGTTTGCAAACACACTGCTGACCATGATTACCTGCATCTGCTGACCACGTCCGTTGCAAGCTCCGGTGAACATAAGAATTATGCTTTCTCTATGCTTTCAGGAATGTAATCAACCATCAGTTAACCCACAAGTAACATATTTAGAAGTTTCCAGCAGTCATTTCCCTCCACAGATGAATGTGTGAAGGGTTAATCATCTTTCTGTGTCTGCGCTCTGCACACAGCTCTTGCTATGACTCTTTCTGGAGGCATGCCTAATTCTCATGTAAACAGACACTTCTTTTTATGATTTTTTCAGTGAAAAAGGCACCTACTTAAAAAAAAATCTATTAATAAAGTATTTCAACATGTTTTGAGGAATATTTTACAATGTGTGCTCCAAGTTGTACTGAATTAACTATCCCTTTAAGAATCTCTTTTGGCTAAACAGTGGCATTAGCTCTATATGTATACACAATAACTAGTTTGAGCAAGCATAACTATTTTACTTTATCCCCTCCCTCAGAGCATTTGTGACATTAAAACATGTCCGATTTTAGTAGGAATAAATAATTGAATGTTCACTGCAGTATGGCATTTGTATTTTATAAATAAAGATTAATCTGTCACTTTGCTTTTGAAAGAACAGCAATAAGCAGCAAACTGCATTAGTTGTTGGTGACCTTTCTTCGCACGCCCCCAGGTAGTTGCCTGTGACGGGTTATGATGACTAATGGTAAAACCTGAAACGCCGCTTTGTACAGAATTCAGAGCACCTGGCAACAAGTGGAACCAAATAGTTCTCGTGCTTGAACTTGAACTACGGAAGAAGGGTGGCATTGTAGTGTTGTTGTTTTTTGTGTGGTTGCTGTAGGTACACAGCAAAGCAACAAAGGTAGAAATTAACTTAGACTTTTACTTGGAATTACTTAATGAATACTTCCTGAGATAATCACCTTTGTTTCTACTGTATTCTGTTCTATGATTATGTAAATGATGTGTACACATACTAATCAGCTTATTTGATGTGTTTATTACGATCATACCCTCTTAAGGTAATCATTGTTAGATCCCCACCCCTCCTTATAGAGCATTCTTAATCACAAATTAGCATATTGATCTGCACATTAGCACCAACAAGCTGCACAATCATTGCTGGAAATGTCTGGGATATTATAGAGAAAATGAATAGTACAATGTAAGGACAATTTTCATTCTCTTTCAGATGAAATGTGTTGTTGGGGTTAATTTGACTTGAGAAACTGAATGATAATAGGGTGCTTAGTACCACGACCTGGTTGCTGTCTGCAGTACACTATAGCTGTCTTGGATCCAAGGAGAAAGGCAAGGGCACGTGCTGTGCCGCAGTTGGCATCTGGCAGTGGGTGCATCACATAGGCGGTTGGTTCTCTTATTGGTGGTATCTTTGTATCTGGCTATTTAGTTAAATAAATAGCATCTCTGCGCAGAAAGAGTATTTCCAGCAAGCAAGACAGAAAGTTAACTTAGTAAATATTAGAAATGAGAATTCATGACCGTGTACTTGCTTCGGCATCAGGTGAGATAACATGGAACAAGATATTTCCTTTAAATATTAGTACTAAATCGCCCACAGCTCTGTAACATATAAATTCATATGTTCATGACTGTTGTTCGTAACACAATTGGCAATCAATCTGGGCTGGAATACCATTTTTTTGTTAATACAGAATGCAAAAAAAAAATATTTTGAAAAAATTGAATAAGAGTATAGTTAAGCAGGAAAATAATAGCAAAGCTAGTTTTTTTTTATTATTTCAAGCTAAATTTTGCTGGACTGTGGACACATCCGTGATACATTTTGTGTGTGGGTGTGGGTGCGTCTGTAGAGCTATAGTTTAATTTCCTGAAGCAAGCGTCTGTGTCTGGGCCAATGAGGGGGAAGTGGTGTGGTATCAATTTAAATCTCATTCAGTTATCCAACAAAAGCTCAGGACCTCTGCCTGTTCCAGCTCTCAGGTTGTGATATCACAAACACTAAATGGATTCCTGTACTCCTAAACAGATTTTCCCAAAAATGTTTTTATATCCATGGTTTACACGGCTGCTAATATTTTAGTGTCTTTCTTTTGCAGTCATCCTTTAAGTTGATTGATCTTTACAGTTTCCGCTCTCACATTTTCATTAAGCGGTCAATCCTATATAGGACAACTTTATCATTCAGAAGATAAAGGAAAACGTTATATTTGCTATTTACATACTCTCTCTCTCATGTCCTCATCTCATAAATTGTATCTTAATATCGCCCTAACATAATCCCCACCCTAACTAGGCGCTCATCTGCCAATTCCCTCCTTTCTCATGTGTTATCACTTTATAATATCATAGCCTGTTTTATATTATTGTGCTTTCAATTATGGAATGAGACAGTTATGTTTTTCAAATCATTTTGATGTATACTATAAATTATTTACTTTTTTTGTTTTGTTATTCAACAGGTTCAGAATATGAACAACATCATCACATTCCCATTGGACAGCTTACTAAAAGGGGACCTTAAAGGCGTCAAAGGGGTATGTGCATTTATTACTTTTAAAACAGAGATTTCCCAAATGATTGTGTTGGCAATACTTTTTAACTCACACATACAACTAACCAGCAAATTATATCCACTTGTTTTTACTGAATATTAAAGGAAAAGTGATTTTAGAGATGCCATTTAGGAAGTGTCTCACTGCTCCAGTAAAAATAAAACAGTAGATAAGCAATTAACACATACACTAATTGTAAAAGTCAATATTTGTATGAGTAACTCCAATCTTAATTATAGTTAGGAGTCTAAATAGCATATGACGAATATAAAAAATAAGAGCCATAAAAGGCCAGAGACTGTTCCATCATAATAATCATTAACACTCAAAAGCTGCAATAATGGCTTGTATCAAAAAGTATGAATTTATTTTTACCTAGATGGGACTGATCATGGTGATATTTCTGGACAAATTAAAGAAGAATGCAGATTGCACATCAGCAAAATCCTATTGTCCCACACTGTTCGTTTGTGTGAAATAACCTCTAATCTGACTGATATCAGAAGCACGCATACACACAAATAAACACAGCTATAGATAGAAGTTACTGAGATGCAGAACTATTAGTTCATAGTCTAGGACAGGGACTACATGCAGCCCTCAGGCAGGTCCCATGCGGCCACCAGCCTGTTGCTGGTGTGATGATAAGAGTGCTCTTTGTACTCATTTACATTATATATATATATATATATATATATATATATATATATATATATATATATTTATATATATATAAAATCACTAATATAGTTGTGTGTGTGTGTGTGTGTGTGTATAACGCTCAAAAATTTGCGAGTTGCACATGCGCACTGCAAGCCTCACATTGAGTGGCAAAGGGAGAGGGACGGAGAGAGAAGAGGGAGGGCGAGAGGAGGGAAGGAGAGAGTACATAGAGAGTGGGCGCACAAAAAGACAGAAGACACAATCTTAAAGACAATATTATACCGTCATTTATGACGGGCAATCAAATAGTATATTTAATAGAAATAGTTTAATGGGTCACATAATATGTGTTTTACTTGGATGATTTGAGCTTCTGGCAGTTTTATTCAGACAGCTTCTCATGCGAAAGATCCAGGGGAGACTCAGAGCTACTAAAACCACCACGGCATATAACTATATTTAAAGTTCTGTTCAGTTATTCTAAAAATACTTCTGAATAGACATGTTGTATCGGGGTGTCTTGATATCACTTTTTATAAAAGTAAGTGCAGAATAAAATGTATGTCTGCTTTAAAGGGACAAGTTGATTGTTTTTTATATATTGATTTATTAATTTATCCTCCTCAATGTAAATGTGGTTCTTGCCTTCTAAGACCTTGACATTTCCTCCTGTTCTCTCTCATGAGAGGTGCCAGCTTGCACAGCTCTGACCTAAAGCCAGGCCCACACTGGGAGGGGCTTTCATGTGGATGTGGTTTTAGGTCCTAGCTGTGCAAGATGACACCTTTCATGAGGCCGGACAGGAAGAAAGGAACATGCCCCAGAAAATGTGAATCTGTTATTCTGAGGGCTTCTTTAAAGTTAGTGTAGATTTTGTATAATAATTGCATTGTGGAACATAACATTAATAATCAAATAATTAAAACATTTCTATAAAACAAAAACTTTAGCCTACCATCTCTCTGAAGGTAATTTGACTGAGCCCTCTTTAAAGGGATATTTGAATTACTTGAAAAAGAAAACATAAATATAAATAATTGCGCAAAAGGGACATCAAACCTACACATTTGTATTTATAGTAGCATGCTGTAAACATTACTAAAGGATAAATTACACAACATGGTATTGTGCCGGGTGCTCAATTATACTATTTTAATCAATTTTTTTTTTTTTTCAGGATTTGAAAAAACCTTTTGATAAAGCATGGAAAGACTATGAAACTAAGGTGTAAGTAATTTATTATTTGCCATATTGGAGTACAGCATGCACATTTATATGTAATTAGGTATTTGTACTACTTGTGTATGCATTGTTATACAGTTGTACCAATCATGTTAGATAATCGTTTATGATACTTGATTTTATGTGGAGAAGCTCTCAGACCACCAGTGGTCCTCTGAACATCGCTTTAGAACCCTTGGATTACACCGTCCATGCGGTTCTGGAGATATTCGAGGGTGGTATATGAGTAATAGACTTGCCAGGTGTTAGATTCTGCACTCATTTAGTAGAATGGTCATGATTTCCTGAACCATATGATTGGATACTGGGGAAATCTGACCATGGCCTTTATAACCCTAAACAACCCAAAAATGAGTCTGATTGATATTAAATGAGTACCAACACGCAATTTTAAATAAAATATAACTTTTATTTATCCAAGAAAGGTAAAAACATGTCACACATACATTGTAAAAATACGACGGTTAAGACACAAAATAGTAAAGGAACCACCGTCCCATATCTTGATAATATGTGTGTTTCTGTCTTTTCCTCTGTCTTCTGTAGCTCGCTTGTAAAGCATTTAAAGTATTTTCACATTTTCGTTAATGCATTGCAGTACAAATAAGAACCAATAGACTAATATAATCTGCCATTCAAACTATCTAAAACAGTGGTTTACCAAATATTCTGACTACATAGTCTATATTTTTGTGCATAGTTTACCCATTCTGTGCTCTTAAAGAATTACATATTTTATTTGTACTGATCTTGAAATAGTATAACAAAGTGCTGATTGTATTCATTAAGCCATTTCATATTCAATATATAAACTGCATTATTTAGTTTTAGGTGTAATTACAGTATCTGGGGTTCTGTGCAGCAAAAATCCAGTTGCATCATGTTCTAACTAAACAGGTTCTTTTGATTTAAATTACAATTTAATGCAGATTATATCATGTAAAAATGGATGCTTTTTATTTTCTCAAAGTGAATATAAGTTTAAGAGGTCTCGAGCAGGGCCCTCACATTCTTCTGTAATAGTTTGCATACTTCAGGCACTTTACAAATAAGGAATAACATATTGTAAACTCAGAGTTATTTTGTATTTTTTAATCTCATAAATCCAAAAACATTAAGATATAAAGACCATGCTAAACAAGAAAGTGTGACAACATCTTCACATAGTAATAATATTTTGTACAAAGTTGAGGTCTCTGCCCAAATCCTACTTGGGAAGTTATATTTCACATTGTGTCTATGAAATGTTACTTCAAGGGCCACTGAATTCTGAAAAACAATTGTCCTTTTAATCAGGATTCCACTTTTACATATCTCTTTATTTAAATAATATTTTTAATAAAATAACATTATTTATTCACAATTTAGGCTTTGTATTTTCCACTATGGGCACAGCCATATTCATGTTAACAGTCCCTCTGTTGATAACAAGACCTCCATCTAGCTAATGGTGGAGTTGCCTATTAATATGCAACATGCACACTTCCGTGTATTTCACTTGGTCTGACAATGCCAACAATGACAAAGTGGCCATCGGGGACATGAAATGGACATGTGACATATACATACAATGCATGTGTATGGGCCAGTGTTGCATATTAATTTTGCAGCCACAGCATTACCAAGATGGAGGACTTGCTATCAATGATGGAAGACTGGTAATATCAAAATGGCTCCGGATAGTGTAATATGAAAAGCCTAAATCATGAGCAAGCAGTGTTATCTCTTTATTTAAATAATATATTAATACAATTATTATTAATGTTTATTTGTAATGCACCATCATATTCCATAGCGCTATACGATCAAGGCAAAAAAACAATAGCAGTAGTAACACTTGCAAAGGATGGAGGGCCGCCATAGTGCTTTCCCAAAAGCACCTTGCAAGATTGAAAACTCACAAACTTACAATCTAAAGATAAAATAAAATATGTTCTAAAGCAGAATATTGAATAAACTGGCAATGTTTTTTTCAGACTTCAGTGGTCCTTTAAGACCACCCTAATCACTGTTTCTTCGACTTATAATAGTATGAGTAACAGGTAACTGAAGACCAGAGAACTAATATCTCTGTTTCTATAAAAGTGATCTCATTTTAGAATACACACATAGAATATGCTGAAGTTAAGTAATTGGATTTTAAAGTAGCGTAATGGGGAATTATACCCAGTTAGGGGGGAAAGTACATGCACACCCCTGACACCAGTGTCAACTCCGAGAGCCTGAGGCAGAACTATGACATTGATGGATGGCCATGAATAGACCCAGACACTAGGAGTGCATCTGGGTGTCAAGGGCTTCCAAAATTGCTCCAATCTCCCCACTGTCAACTGGCATGTAGTGTTTAAGCTCTAGACAATGATCATCCTAATTAGAATGGGGAATATGTCACTTCAACTTCCTGCTCATTTTTACATTGGATCTCGAGAGCTTTTCTCTGCTGCAGTGCACAGCTTGCACAACCGAGCCTGAGGCAACACATTACAAATTAGTGGACTCTCTCATGGATTGCTTTATACTCATCCCTATGGAACAGACAATGATTCAGTGCTGTACATTATAAAACTGTCAGACTCCAGCACCCCCATATCTGAAATCTCTAATGCAATTCTGATTTGGTACTTATTAATATAGAGGCAAATTAACATGTGACCTGTTTTTTTTGTTTTTTTTACATTACTACCCCATTGTGGCTACATTTCCAGTCTCATTCTTATGAGTGCCACTACTGCCTTAAGTTGTAAGATATTATATAGGGAATACAGAGATAGCAATATGTCTAGAGCTGGTCTTGCATAGTCATTATCTGTCACTTGAGTGATGTAGATCTGAATCATAGGTTTGACTTCAGATAAGTATTAAAGGGCCTATCTATTCTGTCCATTCTATGTACCTAAAAATGTGGCTTACCTAGAGTTCAGGATAGCCTTATATTTAACCTAAACATGCTTAAATTCCTGAACTGTTTAGTTTCGAATCCAGTGGTCTGGTGTGCTGTCCAAGATAAAGCCACAAGGCCAATTATTATTATCTTGCTCCTCCATAAGGTTAGTGAGACTCAGCTTCACATTAGTTCTAATGTTGGATATTCATTTATTATGAAATCAAACCTCACATTAGTCTATTAATGTCTATGGACATTCCTTAAAACATATATAATTGCAATCAGAGACCTTTTATGACCTATAAAATGTTGCTATTGAGATGATATTCAAAGCCTGTTATATTATTATTATTACCTTTTATTTGTAACGCGCCAATACAGGGGATAAAAAACAAGGAAAAATACAGCATTAACAACCTTCCAAAAATGGTGGACCCTGTTTTGAGCTTAGAATCTTTGCAGAAAGTGCTTTTTCCCAAAGCATCCTAGAAAACTGAAAACTCGCCACTTACAATCTAAAGGGAATGGAAGGGACAGAAATCAGGGAAAGATTAAACCGATAAGGAATAAAAAGGGTCAGGAGCGAAGTAAAAGTTAGAAAGGATTTTCATTTAGAGGGAGAGATATGTAACTGTATTATGCTTCTCTCTTGCTTAAACTGTAAATCTTAATGTGACTAGACCTTTTCAATGTGTGGCTGAGGTAGATTGTCCAGTTAAAACTATTGATAAGGTTATTTCTCCTTTCCTGGCCATGGGAACAATATACAAAAACAAACCGAGCTCGCTCCTGGCAGCCAAAATTACTTTTGTTGCCATTCAGGCCCAAGCAGGACAAAGGAAACTCCAATTACTCTCTGATATGAATTTGGTAATGGAAACAATATGGGTCATTGGAAAACTCAAAGCAAGGCTTTAGGGTAATTACTCATCTTTTTTTCTCAAGATGGTTCCTCTCGAACATCCTTTTGTAACCAGACACTAATTGTATCTATTGGAAATATCCTTCTCTGCAGTAATTGTCTCTACAACCTTGGTTGGCAGGAACTAGTTGTTACCATTGTGTTGTATAATTGACAATTTCAGTTGACTCTATCAACTTGTATCCAATTTGTTCTTACATTTTCCCTTTTATAATTCATATTTGAAAATAATAAATATACAGTTGAATTATGTTGTGAATAAGAATGAGCTGTTAATAGTAATGTTAACTGGGCTTCTATGATTCAGCCTTACATTTCCCATATTTGATATGCATTTCTCAGTTTTTAGTGAAGACGACTGATACAGCCAGGCCTTAATAAGATGCAAATGTATGAAGTCACATGAATATAACCCAGCGATATCCTGTGCTTCTACTCTAGTCCAAAGAGCAGTAGGAACTAGAGTATGAAAGAAGGAAGTTAAAATTAATTAAAATCCGTGGCACAATGTGCTCATTTAACCTTTACTTTGTCATTCTTTCCACATGACATCAGAATGTGGTATGTGAGCAAATGCCGGAGGGGAATTCATAGAAATATTTTGATATTGCCTTGTTTCCTAGAGTATTTTTTTGCGGTAAAGATTGTTATTCCTAATAGTGGAAATAGATTCCCTTTCAAAGAGTGCATTTCCTGGCTCCTTCAGACAGGTGCCCTGATCTCTCCTGCTGTAGGAATTCCTCTTTCCCAGTGTGAGTGGTTGGTGGTGTAGCAGTGCAGGGCATGACCGTAGTATGACCCGAGAGGCTTTTCCTGGGGAAAAGTTAGTCACCTGACACATCAAAGCTCCCATCTCACGGCACATGAAAGCATCATAGGGAGAAAAGAATTTAACCCATTGTCTCATTTGCAAAAATATTAATTTATAGATGCTTTGGATTGGTGCTGAAAGGACGATTGAAATTTACAGAAAATAAGCCAATCTGTTTGATAAAATAAGAGTTGGGTAATCTCATGAGAAATATTATTCAAACATGTTTTAGAAACTTCCCTTTTGAATGATGAGAAGCCAATAGCAACACATAGTCTGCTTATTGTATCTGTTTAAAAGTGTAAATATTCCACAGAATTGTTTTAATTCTTTTCTGAACTTTTTTTATGCTTGTGTTGTCACTTTAAAATACAAGATATGCAGCTCTTCACTGTTAGTTACTCTAACCCCCTTTATGCCATTCCCTCCCCATTGCAGTGTTGTGTAGTGGAACTGTGTCTTAAAATATGCAACTGTATTTATGTTTTTTCGAGAATATACCCTATTATATATTTACTACATTATAATAATTGATACATTCAAGGCATGGGACAATAAAAATTATTGAAAGTAAAATAAAAAAATATACTTTGAAAATGGAAGCCCAGGAAGAAGCAGCTGAGAGTTTGAGGGACACTGCTTAAATAAAACATATATTACGGCTTCACATATATCCCCTAAATCTAATCATGGGATTTTATAATGGAGATTGTCAAAGCAGATGTGATCTGCTGTCAGTTTCTATGTGCCGTATTGTATTCAAAATGGATGGAAGATCCCTAGATTTACTGCATAGGTTGTTTGAAGGACCATGTAAAAAATTATTAGAGCTTTACATATATTACCAAAAAATTAACAAGAGAGCGCACACCACTCCCTCGTGTGGATCAGTAAAATCTTTAATACAACAGTACTTTCGTGATAAATGCACACTCACATTTAAAACCCTCTAAAACAAGAGGTATTTTATATACACATATAGGTGAAGATCACACCTTCCATATGTCCTGTAGTCAAGTTGAGTTTCATGTAGATCTTTCCATTTTATACTTGATGCAGAAAAAGTTATTATTGCCCTGTATTTTCAATATCCACTATTTCCCCACTATAGGTATCACAGTTAACTTTTGGAGTTTTGCAATACTCCTATCTCCAGTCTACCTTTTTAGAGGTTATTAAGCCCCAATATAAGTAGACTAGGACCAGTTACTGTGTTTTCCAAGTGGAATATATATGTGGATTATGAATCAAAACGGACGGCTTATGCACAGCATGAAGTATATACACTCAGGAATGTAAATTCATATTTTAAAACAGTACACAGATCAAAAAGCACTTAAATATGCATAAAAAATCTCATAAGATAAAAAATGTGACACAAAGTTGTGTCTAACTGTACCAGACGCGTTTCAACCTTTTTTCACAGGTCTTTCTCAATGGTAGATTTAAAAATCTCAATAAAAGTGCACTGGCAGCTACAACAATATTTAAACATAAAAGTGTATAGTTTAAAGGCGGGGTTTTGTTATTCCAAAAATCATATTGAAACAATTTGACCAGAGTTGTCCTTTAATGCAGCAAATACACTTAGGTAGTAATATGTTAAAAATGTAATCTAGACTTTAAGTAGTAAGGCGTTTTGATCTTCATGAATATCACAATAATTATTGAGTTACTTTGTGGACCCCACTAATCAGAGATGGGGACTATCTTGGTCCTGAATACTGAATGACTAGATCATACTTTGTTTTTCTAGAAGGTACCCAGAACTGGATATCAAAGTTCAAAGGTTTGTTTGGCCCCTGATAAAATATATATGCAGGTCAGTTAGTAACGCCAAAGACAGACTTGGTCTTCATCAACAATTTATGTTTTGGCCTAAACTTGTAGTTTTAAGGATCATTAATACTTGGCTTAGCTCTTGCTGCCTATTGGCTACCAATTTCTTAATTATCTACGTTTAGCTTTTGCATGTTTATAGATGCATTTTTAATATCTCTTGTTTATTTATGTATTTACAATATAGGACCAAAATAGAAAAAGAAAAAAAGGAGCATGCAAAACTGCATGGGATGATCCGCACTGAGATCAGCGGGGCTGAAATTGCTGAGGAAATGGAAAAAGAACGAAGATTCTTCCAGCTTCAGATGTGCGAGGTAGGGCAACTCTTCAATTTCATATATGGTTTCTTATGAGAGTTTCATAACATTGGAGAATGCAAAATTAAACCTATTTATTCTCACAAGAAAAAATAAATCAAAAGATAAGTGTGATCTGACTTTGTTTTTTTTGTTTTATAACGCAACAATGAGATCTTTTGAAAGATGGTATTTTGGTAACCTCTCAACTTGTTCTCTGTTATAACAATAAAGTGAAGCCAGTGCGTTTTTTTTTTGTGATCTTGTTTGCTATGTGTTTTTGGTAATTATTATTTACTTCACTATCTTACACTTTTCTTTCTTTCTTTTTTTTTATATTCTTCAAATTACACTCCTTTGGAAGTTTGCTAGTTATACTAGAATAGTAGTTGGAAAAATTATATCCATATAAAGCCTTAGAGACTATGGCTACTTTGTTGTTGCTCCGATTGAAACTCCAAAAGTATTGACCAAACCCATGGACGCTAAAAGGTCTCCCAGGGAACCCCCAAATGCCGTCTCAAACAACAAAAACCCTCATGGGAAAACTTCAGCACCATCATAGTGTCCCAATATGGCTTCTCGGAGCTCAAGACACCTCCCATAGACTCTTAGTATATCTCCGAACACATATTTTTCAGAGAGAGAGAAATATTTTGGGAAAGGTACTTTAAGACTCCTGGTTAAACCAAGAAGAATCTGAGAGTTCCACATAATTTTTTGAAACTATGGACCTAGCCCAGGGGTCGGCAACCCTGTAGCCATTCACATCAAGTGGCTAAGTGACCATGTGGGAAATATGAGTTTGCCAAATGGCTCCAACGTGGGTAGCTGTGAGCTTCCATGTCAGAGATATAGAAGGTCACATATGGATATGATTGGTATGTGTTGTTGTTATGGAAGCTGTATTACTGTTATATGTACACCAGCGACTTGCCCTTCAAAAATGACGGCAATAAAATTTGAAGCCTGGCAATGCTGTTTGCCACACAATGCAAGGCTCACCCACCCCCTCTACTTTATCCCACTCATTGCAGGCCTCAGCAAACCCGCAACTTGTGTGCATTGCAATGAGCTCCTTTGGCGCTCATTGCGAGCCTCTCCCCCCTTCTATTTTACGTTCCTCGAGTCTCTCCCCACACCTGTGTCTCTTTGATGTCTCTCCCCACACCTGTGTCTCTTTGCTGTCTCATTTTTTTTCAAGCCCACAAGACTTGAAGCTTAAATCGGTATTGCTCCAAGCCATGCAGGCTTGAAAAAAATGTACGGGTTTAATGCCGGCATTTTTTTTCAAGGTAGTAACTCCGCAGTCGTTGGAAAGTCGCCAAAAGATGCCAATTGGATCACAAATTAGCTTTCAACCTCACTTATGTACTCCCTGCCTCAGGAAGAGGCAGGGACCCCACAAGTGAGGTTGATGGCCAATTTTCTTTCAATTGGCGTCTTTTGGCAGCCTCCCAACGACTTTCGAGTTATGGGCCTGAAAAAAATATGTCTGCTTTTTTCCCCCCATACCCGGTACTCGGGATATGGTTGGAGCCTCTTTTGCAAGCCTCGTGATAGGGGCCTTCGTCGCTCATCGCAGGCCTCGCAATAAGCGCCTTTGGCGTATATTGCAAGCCTTGCGGGCCTCCTGATGAGGTGGTCAAGGTGGTTCTTTAAACACTAATTACAATGTTTTTCTTGTAATTTTGACAAATATGACAAATGAAGAGCATTACCCATGGGCAGCTAACATCCTTCCCTTTATCTCTTTTGTAGCCCAGAGATATAAGTGTAAACATTTTGCATAGTGTTAAAAAAATTCCATTCATCGTAGAAAATTAACCGCATGGAGACTAAAAAAGAGCTTGTTTTCCTGTATTCCACCCAATATATTTTAGGGGAATTTTGCACATAAGATAATGAATAAAAAAATGTTCTCTTGTTCCAGTAATGATGCTGAACTAACATTTGTTTTTTTTGCATTAGACTGAACATTAATCTTTACCCTGAGCAGAGGATAATGTTCTTTTTCCAGCCATGCAAAATGCATTTGATGAAATGTAGTTTGTTTCCAGATTTTAGTGCATTAGCTAATTTTAAGCCTACATATCAATTCTAAGTTTTTCGGGGAAGTGAATACTGCATGTCTGCTGTCAGATGCGATGTGACCACTTGGTTTATGGGTGTAAGAACTTCACAGCAACATGGGACCATTTATTTCTTTAGTTCAAGGGATGCAGGCGAAATGTCACCTCAACAAAAGTGTTCACGTACAGAAGTTTAAATGTAGGTGTAAAAGGTTTAGCACTTGTTTTTGATTGCTATAAGATTTCACATGGATGTAAGCTCAAAAATTACCTTTTTTATGTAATTTGGGTAAAAGATCTAGGGCCAATCAATCAGCTCAACATTGTCGAGTGTTAATCACCAAAAATGGGACTTCTAATGGTGGCTTCCACTCGCCATAAACACGGAGCATTAATAGGCACACATTTTGCAAATAGTTATTTTTCTTAGTCTGCTCTTTTTAACAGGGGCGGCGCTACCATTGGTGCAGGTGGTGTAATGTACCAGGGCACTCCTCTGATGGGGGGCCCAGCTGTGGAAAGGCATCTTGGGGGGGGGGGGGGGGGGGAGAATCTATAGTAAAGTGCCTTGGGCAGGGGTGCTGGTATGGGAAGGGGTCATGAGGAAGGGCACTGAGTGATTTGGTACCAAGGTGGGTACCCAGCACAAAATTTTTTTATAGCCCCTTAGGAGGGTCCCAATTTAGTTTTTGCACCGGGGCCCTCCATTCTCTAGCTTTGGCAGTGCCCTTTAATATGAAAGAAATTAAAGATATATGGAACTTATGTGTATGCGTTTGTATATATGTGTGTGTATGTATGTATGTATGTGTGTGTGTGTGTGTGTGTGTGTGTGTGTATATATATATATATATATATATATATATATATATATATATATATATATATATTTATATATATATATATATATATATATATGCCACAATCTGCTACTTCAGTTGACTTGGTAAGAACCTGGTTCAAACCTATCCAGCAGAATCAAGTGGTCCTTGTACACCTCTGATAGCAGAAGATGGACCATACACAGGAACCACGCCCAGGAGCTTGCTTCAGCAGACCAGAAGATCAGGAACATTAAGATTAGAATTAGGCTTAACGCACAGAATGACACTTACACCTTGTCTATGTAAGTTCAAACACAACTAAAATACCTTTATTAATTGGCACATTTTATACAATTTTCTGGCATACAGGCTGGCCAATCAGTAAGCCTCTTGCTTACTTGGAAAACCCTGTACCTCTGATGAGATCAGATCTTATCCTGTTGATTGTATTACCTCTCACCATTTGCTGTAAACACTCAGACTTTTAATCTGCTCAAGACCCCCGGTGTTTGTTTATTTAGGTGGGACTGAGTACATCACCAGATAATAGTACTGTAATATGATAGGCCATAATCTTATTTAGGTGGGGGCTGATGCAATAGCCTGCAGAATAGTTAATATGTTTTTTTTTTACAACAATTCGTTTAACATGAAACATAATACATATGTTCTGCAGAGCATAAACCAAGATACATACAGTATAACAGTGTAATTATATTTGAACCATAAGCACTAAGAAATACATAACCATAAAAATAAAAACATGGTAATGGCCACACTCAGGCCAGACAGTCCCAGACCATAGTGTAGAACAGTCCAGTCAGGCCCTGGGCATGAACGAACATGAACACACACACATCTACCTTTTGGCACAAAAACTCACTTGTTAAAACTTTGTCATTCGGATCCCCTACACAGGGAGATGGGGAGGGGAAGCAGGCCTATATTTAATGTCTTAGCACATGATTTTTTTTATATTTGTGTGGTGATTTGCTAGATAACATTTTTGGTTCTGTGGAGCTTGGGGTAGGAGCCTTTCTAATGCTTACTGTGTAGCTTTAGTGACTCAGTATATTGTGCAATGATGAGCTGCGGGGACATGGTAATACACTCCTCTATTAATGCTAAGCAATTTGTAAGAATCGGAGGAACTAGAAACCCTGAAAAAAAGAAAAAATGTTTACTTACATTTTTACCTTGACTGTGATCTTTACCTTACATGTAACGTATAACTTTTGTTATATTATTCCATATTTTAGACCGCATAAAGTTTATTTTCTGAGTATATTTTATTCTGGATAGAGTGTCTTAAAATTACAAAATGACCACATCTACACTTTTAATGTTATAAAATACCTGACCTCACTCTTCTTCTTTTTCTTTTTAACAGTACCTGCTGAAAGTTAATGAAATAAAGATCAAAAAGGGAGTGGATCTGCTGCAAAACTTAATTAAGTACTTCCATGCACAATGCAAGTAAGTTATCATAATTCTCTCTTTTTTAATCATGTCTTTGAAGGAACTACCATAATTGCCAAACTGTTTGTACAAATACATCTTCTACCTTGTTACAGTTCTTCTTGACGGTGAGAATACCACCCTATCTTCTCAACTCATTTCATGGCATATTTTTGTGCCTGATACCCCACAGTTTGGTACAAAGTCTTTCTTGGTGTAAAGGAGATCTAGTATCTTTCTGAAGTAGTTTAGGATGATCTTACATCTTAACAGACTTTTTGTATGAGTTTAGTACATTATTTCATGTATGTTGTATGATGTTTTTGCTTATTACATATGAAAAAAACCTTGCTGTGTGTCTGTGCTCTAGGCCCAGTAGCTTGTTCCACTCCCTGATTGCTGGTTTTTACAATGTAAATGAATTTTTTTTCGGTTTCTTGATGGCTCATGAAGAAAATATCATTTTGAGATTGATCCAATGGGATTCTAATTATAAAGGAGGAAATATTTGGACTAACTCTATTTTCGTTGTTGCTTTTGCTTATTGAGTGGATGACATTGCAGTTCACAGTAAGGTTGTGAAATAAGGGTATTATAAATGGCCTTGTTATTTTGGTTGGGTGAGCAGCCCAGTCTTTGATGTACAGAGATTATTCTGCACTGTTGCTTTCCTCTGTGACTTTGCTTGAGTCTCAGGATTATTCTGCAGATGTCTGGTATGGATAATGCAAATGCATAGATTTACAGATTAATTCAGATTAGTTGCTGGTACTTGATTTTTATCATGAAATTCAAACATGCAATCTGTGAGCAAAACCAAGCCATAATTCCAATATTAATTTTTATTTCTTTTAGCATAAAATTATAATATTCTTATGATTCTTTCAATTAAAAATGTTATGAACAAATTCAGATAAAAACAAAAATAAAGTAAATCGCATTAGCGGATAGGAGTACAACTGAGCTATTCCACTCCATTCAATTGTTATTTACATGCATATAGGGGGTATTGGCGTTCCCTGGTGGTCCTGTGGTTAGGATTTGGTGCTTTCACTACTGTGACCTGAGTTCAATTCCAGTCAGGGAACCAAGAAGCCAAACAGGGTTTGGACTAGATGGGAGACAACCTAGAAATACCAGGAGCTGTATGCCCACTGGAGAAGTAACTGGCAACCCACTCCAGTGCCATGAATACCAAGTGGATCCGCATGCTGTGTTGTGGTCCATAAGGTCACGGAGAGTCTGACATGACTGAATATCGCAAACACCAAAACAGTTGTTTTGACCAGATTACATATGCCCAGTGAAATCTAAAGTATAGTTTAGACCAATGTATCGTTGGGTACAGAAAATATCTTTGCAGGACTATGAAAACTGCTGAGTTGTAACTGGACAGCAGGAATTTGTAGAGAAGGATATCAGTAAGAGGACAAGGCTTCCTCTCTGCTTCATGTCACTCTCCAGATCAGCTGCTTTCACTAGATTATGTATTTTTAGACTTTCTTGGTTGAGTTTATTCAGTATTTGCACGTATTTCGCCTTGCTTTTTCTGTACAAAGGGACAAAGCCAGTCACTGAGCTGTTTTTCTGCACATAAATTAATTTCGAATGAAAACATAAAAGAATGATAAAATTAAGAATGGCAAGTTTTCAATCCATGATTAAGAAAATAATGTAAAGTCAATAGTTGTGCTGAATTGTGGCATTATTCATTTTGCCTGAATTAAAGGACCAACTGTGGTCATAAATTAAAAGGAACTTGGAAGTAATGCACCCTGCAACACCAAACATAGGATGATCTATCATGTTGAAAAGTTGTTGAAATTTTAAAATTGATCAGGATTTGGCTGGGTATTGTCATTTTAGTTGTTGCTGTTATACCCCTCAAACTCTCATAAAAGGATCTGCAAAAGTAGTAAGAATGAAAAATGACGGCAATGATATTGCAAGTGAGCTAAGGGTGTTTGGTGTATATAATGTGGCTGATGTAGCGTCGTTCGTTTTCTATGTCGTGCGAGTTTTTAGTAATCTTCGTTTTCTATGTAATGCAAGTTTTTCGGAATATGCGTAGCTGTTTGGTGGGCTTTTTCCGAATATCCGTAGCGGTTTGGTGGTGTTTTGCGTGTTTATGGTAGTGTTTTGCGTGTTTAGGGACCTTTAGCCTCGTTTTCTTTTTTTTCGGCGGCCATTTTTTCTCTTGCTTAGAGAATTTTTTAGTGTCTAAACTCTTTTAATTCGAGTTAAATTGAGGTGTAAGTTTAGTTTTCGAGGTCCTGGATGCTCCCTCTTGCTGTAGGTAAGCTTTTTATGTATTTGTTGTGTGTATTTGTTGTATTTTTTATGTTTTCATGTGCTGGTGTTGCGGCCGTTTTTTTGCGAGGTCGTAACGTATCTCGTATTTTGTTTTGCGTTACGACGTAAATTTTGCGAGGGTCGCAGTTGCTACGCGAGCCCGCAAGCGTTAGCAACAACTCGTATGCTCACAACTATATATGTGATTCTATTTCAGCTTTATTGATTTCTATACGCTAAAGGTCTGTAGAGCAAAAGAAAAAAGCACTTGTTTGTCAAGCATATACCTAACTACAGGGGCGAATTCCTTGGCATTTTGGGACTGTCTTGCTCTTTTAAGTGAGACCAGACAGACATGCTCACTCAAAATCTTGTCCCTGTAAATAAAATATGTGTCCAATAAAAAATGTATTACTATATACTGCAATACTCTGATTATATATTTACATTTTTATATATATATATATATATATATATATATATATATATATATATTTAATGCTTCTCCATGGAGGATGCATGACACTTTGGTGGCTTTGTATGAGAGTGGCATTTATATTTCTGCGAGAGTAGGGCTTGAAGTTATCTTTGTACATGCCTGTTTCTCAGCATGTACTGAGGAAGGGATAGGTGCCAAATAGTAAAATATCCAATTATATAATAAATCCCATCCCTTTAACCTCCCATTCCCTAGAGTCTTGCAGGTGTGTTTATCTATCAGGAAGTGCTGAAGCCAGACACAGAGTTTGAAAATATAAGATTTTTGATGCTTTTATTTTCATTGCTTATACAGTTTCTAATTTTAGTTTATTTCAATATGTGACTTTTTTACTAAAGTACAGTGGCACCTAATAATTTTATGATTCAGCCCTAAATAAACAGTGCAGGGTATATTAATAGAAGAATTCATCTTCAGGGCTTTTCATTGCGGAAAAAGAAAGTGATAAAAGTCTCTAGTCATATAGAGAAGGGGTTACATGTTATTTCAAACCTGCACATTTATCAGGACAAATGTATATGTGTAATGCTAGCAAGTTGAACATGCGCACTTAGAACAAATTGCAAGTTGAACATGCGCACTAAGAACAAATTGCAGGGGAAGGGGAGGGAGAGCGGGCAAGCAGGGAAGGGGAGGGAGAGAGAGTGACTTTAGCTGGCTGGTGTAAGAAGGAATCCTTATGGCAGTTCAGATCCTTTCTATAAAAGCTCAGGATATTGGGATCTGGTGGCAACTCTAGCTGGCTGGTGTAAGAAGGAATCGCTGTGGTAGTTCAGATCCTTACTATCAGGGCTCAGCATATTGGGATCTGGTGGTGACTCTAGCTGGCTGGTGTAAGAAGGAATCGCTGTGGTAGTTCAGATCCTTACTATCAGGGCTCGGGATATTGGGATCTGGTGGCGACTCTAGCTGGCTGGTGTAAGAAGGAATACTTGTGGCAGTTCAGCTCCTTACTATCAGGGCTCAGGATATTGGGATCTGGTGGTGACTCTAGCTGGCTGGTGTAAGAAGGAATCGCTGTGGTAGTTCAGATCCTTACTATCAGGGCTCAGCATATTGGGATCTGGTGGTGACTCTAGCTGGCTGGTGTAAGAAGGAATCGCTGTGGTAGTTCAGATCCTTACTATCAGGGCTCGGGATATTGGGATCTGGTGGCGACTCTAGCTGGCTGGTGTAAGAAGGAATACTTGTGGCAGTTCAGCTCCTTACTATCAGGGCTCAGGATATTGGGATCTGGTGGTGACTCTAGCTGGCTGGTGTAAGAAGGAATCGCTGTGGTAGTTCAGATCCTTACTATCAGGGCTCAGCATATTGGGATCTGGTGGTGACTCTAGCTGGCTGGTGTAAGAAGGAATCACTGTGGTAGTTCAGATCCTTACTATCAGGGCTCGGGATATTGGGATCTGGTGGCGACTCTAGCTGGCTGGTGTAAGAAGGAATACTTGTGGCAGTTCAGCTCCTTACTATCAGGGCTCAGGATATTGGGATCTGGTGGTGACTCTAGCTGGCTGGTGTAAGAAGGAATCGCTGTGGTAGTTCAGATCCTTACTATCAGGGCTCAGGATATTGGGATCTGGTGGCGACTCTAGCTGGCTGGTGTAAGAAGGAATCGCTGTGGTAGTTCAGATCCTTACTATCAGGGCTCAGCATATTGGGATCTGGTGGTGACTCTAGCTGGCTGGTGTAAGAAGGAATCGCTGTGGTAGTTCAGATCCTTACTATCAGGGCTCGGGATATTGGGATCTGGTGGCGACTCTAGCTGGCTGGTGTAAGAAGGAATACTTGTGGCAGTTCAGCTCCTTACTATCAGGGCTCAGGATATTGGGATCTGGTGGTGACTCTAGCTGGCTGGTGTAAGAAGGAATCGCTGTGGTAGTTCAGATCCTTACTATCAGGGCTCAGCATATTGGGATCTGGTGGTGACTCTAGCTGGCTGGTGTAAGAAGGAATCACTGTGGTAGTTCAGATCCTTACTATCAGGGCTCGGGATATTGGGATCTGGTGGCGACTCTAGCTGGCTGGTGTAAGAAGGAATACTTGTGGCAGTTCAGCTCCTTACTATCAGGGCTCAGGATATTGGGATCTGGTGGTGACTCTAGCTGGCTGGTGTAAGAAGGAATCGCTGTGGTAGTTCAGATCCTTACTATCAGGGCTCAGGATATTGGGATCTGGTGGCGACTCTAGCTGGCTGGTGTAATAAGGAATCCTTGTGGTTATTTAGATCCTTACTATCAGGGCTCAGGATATTGGGATCTGGTGGCGACTCTAGCTGGCTGGTGTAATAAGGAATCCTTGTGGTTGTTTAGATCCTTACTATCAGGGCTCAGGATATTGGGATCTGGTGGCGACTCTAGCTGGCTGGTGTAATAAGGAATCCTTGTGGTTGTTTAGATCCTTACTATCAGGGCTCAGGATATTGGGATCTGGTGGTGACTCTAGCTGGCTGGTGTAAGAAGGAATCCTTGTGGTTGTTTAGATCCTTACTATCAGGGCTCAGGATTTTGGGATCTGGTGGTGACTCTAGCTGGCTGGTGTAAGAAGGAATCCTTGTGGTTGTTTAGATCCTTACTATCAGGGCTCAGGATATTGGGATTTGGTGGTGACTCTGGCTGTGTAATAATGAATCCTTGTGGCAGTTCAGATCCTAACTATCAGGGCTCAGGATATTGGGATCTGGTGGTGACTCTAGCTGGCTGGTGTAAGAAGGAATCCTTGTGGCAGTTCAGACTATCAGGACTCCAGCTCTAATCTATTTCTGTTTTACACACTTCCAAATATATAGTATAGCTGGTTTGCGCATTCAGACACACATGAAGGTGAAATCGTTTGTCTAGTACTGATTTAAAGCATGCACAGGTTATGAGCCTCACAGGATCAATGAATCTGCCTGGATGCCTATTGTACCGCCATAAGTCTGACTCTCACCATTAGCAATCAGAGCACATTCCACTAGAGCAGTCTTGTTATCCTAAGCAGAAATGCCAGGTTTACTAGGTCAGTCATACAGTGCTGCAATGTGGAATAATGAGACCGAATGTCGAACAGTTACCATCTAAATCTGCCGGCAGCAGCGGGAACATCTTTTGGGAAAACTTACTGCAAATAAGTATTTGCCAAACCGAACCGTTGCCTAGATTTGCAAAACCTTTCTTATATCTGTCTTGAGATGTGAAGGAAGTAGTGAATTCACGCTTCCTGAATATCGTTTCTGTTCTGTGTTCCATGAATGCATACAGACGTTTTTCTTCTCAATAAAAGTTTGTAAGATCAGGTTTTGGTCTGAAATAACACAGATGTTAGGGGGATGGTCTATTTTATTCGACTGTCCTACCTTAGGATTTATGTCCTGTATTGGTACTTTCTTGTACATGACGTAAGAAAAAGACCTGTTTAAATGTACATTCTCTTATTTATGATTTCCGTTCTCTCCATTTTTTGAGAACCAGGAATTAATCTGTTTCATTACTTTTTTTTCTTGATTTTGCCAATGACTTGAACCTGCATCTCCAGTTCCTTCGGGTAAAGGTCATAATATAGGAAGAGTTGATTAACCCTCCAACAAGTTCAGTCATTAATTACTTTTGTCTTTAAAATTCAAGGGAATGTTTTTGTAGTGTGGGACTGTCATTATGTGAAACGTCTTAACAGAATAAACTGTCTGACATTAAAATTCTTACAGAAGTGTATTTAAAGTAAATGCATATCTTTTTGGAGCATTGGCTGAAGTCATGTGGCTGTCAGGATCATTGGACATACAATTTGTATAGCTCCTAGGGTGCGCCTATAGAGCTTCAGCTTTCCAAAGAACAAGTTGACATATATAGACATGTTGCGGTGCTTTGATGTCTGCCTTATTATTGTTAACAAGCTTGGATTTAAGAATCCCCTGCTTGAGCAAAGGTGGATTAGGCACACAATCAGAGTATCCGGGGCTCAGAAAGCCCCAAAACAAGCAATTGGAAGCACGCGGCTTTAGTAGCCCCCAAGACGAGCAATTGCAGAGTGCGGCTTCAGTAGTCCCCCAAGACCAGCAGGCGGAGAGTTTGGCTGCAGTAGCCATCCCGAGATCCCAGACTGAAAGTGCGGCTGCAGTAGCCCCCGAGACCAGCAGACGGAGAGTGCGGCTGCAGTAGCCCCCGAGACCGGCAATCGGAGAGTGCGGCTGCAGTAGCCCCCGGGACCAGCAATGGGAGAGTGCGGCTGCAGTAGCCATCCCGGGACCAGCAGACGGAGAGTGCGACTGCAGTAGCCCCCGAGACCAGCAGACTGAGAGTGCGACTGCAGTAGCCCCCGAGACCAGCAGAAGGTGAGTGCGGCTGCAGTAGCCCCCGAGACCAGCAGACGGAGAGTGCGGCTGCAGTAGCCCCCGAGACCAGCAGACGGAGAGTGCGGCTGCAGTAGCCCTCAAGACCAGCAGACGGAGAGTGCGGCTGCAGTAGCCCCCAAGACCAGCAGACGGAGAGTGCGGCTGCAGTAGCCCCCGAGACCAGCAGACGGAGAGTGCGGCTGCAGTAGCCCCCAAGACCAGCAGACGGAGAGTGCGGCTGCAGTAGCCCCCGAGACCAGCAGACGGAGAGTGCGGCTGCAGTAGCCCCCGATATCAGCAGACTGAGCGTGCTGTTGCAGTAGCCCCCGAGACCAGCAGTCTGAGAGTGCGGTTGCAGTAGCCCCCGAGACCAGCAGTCGGAGAGTGCGGCTGCAGTAGCCCCCCAGACCAGCAGACGGAGAGTGCGGTTGCAGTATCCCCCGAGACCAGCAGACGGAGAGTGCGGTTGCAGTAGCCCCCGAGACCAGCAGTCGGAGAGTGCGGTTGCAGTAGCCCCCGAGACCAGCAGTCGGAGAGTGCGGTTGCAGTAGCCCTCCAAGACCAGCAGTCGGAGAGTGCGGCTGCAGTAGCCCTCCAAGACCAGCAGTCGGAGAGTGCGGCTGCAGTAGCCCCCCAAGACCAGCAGTCTGAGAGTGCGGCTGCAGTAGCCCCCCAAGACCAGCAGTCTGAGAGTGCGGCTGCAGTAGCCCCCCAAGACCAGCAGTCTGAGAGTGCGGCTGCAGTAGCCCCCCAAGACCAGCAGTCGGAGAGTGTGGCTGCAGTAGCCCCCGAGATCAGCAATAGGAGTGTCTTGGCACAGTAGGCTTAAAAACAAGCAATCTTTTTTTATTTTGTTTTCTACTGTCAAATCAATTTGTATTAAAGAACATTTGATGAAGAGAGTTATTTTCTATATTCTTTTCCATGTAGTCTTGGTATTCTAGCCTCTTCACAGCCTCTGGGTAAATCTGGCTTTATCATTTTCCCTGCGCTTGCAGTTAGCGCAGAGCTTTCGGTTTTCATGTGAACTTGTCAGTCCTCTCATAAATGTTCTGTGGGAGAAGATCCAGGACAGTGACGCTAGACTGGTGTATACATCTGTATATTTAGCCAACCGTTCATCAATCTCAAATAAGTTATTGATACACAGCTTTACAATTTAGTATTATTTTACTGAAAATGTCCAGATACACTGTTATGATGAAGGTTCATTTCTGCTCTACATTTTATGTACTTTTATAATGGAGAATAGTTAAAAATGCGTGAATGTGATTAAATCTTAGTGTATAAAATGATTAATTACATTTGAAAACTATATATTTAATATATCTAATACTTAATCTGTGTGTTGTAGTTGTATATGCATAATAAATACACACACATTATATATATACGGTATATATTATGGGGCCACTGTAATATATGTTTGTGTGTATTTAAAAACTTTGGGTCTGATTAGGAGCATGAAAATGATAAAGCTGGTTTTTAATTAAAACCAAAAAAATATTGATGCCTCAGGAGGAATCTATGATTTATGGAAGTTGTTTGTGTGGGAGGAGCCTTTACATTTCTGTAGAGCTGTGATTGGATCTATTGATGAACTTTCTGCTTCTGGGCCTTTGAGGTGGAAGAGGTACGGTGTCAACTCCAATCTTATTCTATCATCTAACAAAGATTTTGGACATCTCCATATTCCTTTTTCACTCAAAACTTGATCCACCAATAGCTACAAAAACACGCCCTCACGATCCACATGTTACAATGTTATGTAGGAATCACAAAATGGATTCCTGAACTTAAGTACAGTCCTCAAAACTTTAGATTTTACCAATAAATGTTTTTAGGCCCATAACTTTGGTGCATACTAGAAAAAACAAGTGCCATTTTTTGTTGAACTACAGGGTTCTTTTAAATTGGGGCTTACTACAAAACATGATTTGCTATTGTTTAAAAGAGTACAGTGGTACCTTGGTTCTCAAACTTCTCAATCCAATCTAGACAAGACCAAAAAGGTGGAGTTCCAAGGCAGCATTTCCCATAGGAATCAATTTTAGTTGAAATAATTGTTCTGAGCCTCAGAAATTTAGCATTTTGGTTTAAACTGATAATATTGTTTTTTGATGCAAAACCTTTAAACTAAACAGACATAAGTAAAAACAATAATTAGATCAAATAAAATAGAATTTAGCTTCACTTTAACTGTACTGAGAGGACTTGGGGCCCAATGAGATTGTAGTGATGTGAAGTAGCAGAGGGGTTATTACTTGGAACTTTGGTTCGTATAGGCCCAAGCTACAGTTTGGTTCTTGTAAGCACAGGCTGCATTTTGGTTCTTATAGGCACAGGCTACACATTGATTTTGATAGGCACAGTTTACACTTTAATTCTCGCAGGCACAGACTGCTCTTGGGCTCTTGTAGGCACTAATTACAATACGCCACAGTACAGACCTTTATTCCACTTCCTGAAAGACAGGATGTAGACAGTGCAGCAGGTTCCGATCAAGCGTTGAGTTCTGAGCCAGTTTTTGTCAGTTTAATGCGTTGAGTTCCAAACACGTTGAGCTCCGAGGAGGTTGAGAACAGAGGGTCCATTGTATAACTTTTTTTTCCGATTACACTTTATAATGCAGATCTGTAATTGCTTGATTTAAATGATTAAGTCCATTATGTGTATGTATATGTGTGAAATTATATATATATATATATATATATATATATATATATATATATATATATATATATATATATATATATATATATATATATATATATATATTATATATATATATATAACTTTATAACTTGTTTTAGACATTCAAATGTGAACACAGATGTACTCTTTGTTTACTGTACGGTGGAGGGCTTCTATCGCTCTTTTGCCCACCATATATTAAATTATTGTTGTGGTGAACTACCTACTCATAAGGTCAACAACACAAGCTGAGATCCCGCTCCACGCTCATGATAGCCAGTAAGCTTGAAACAGCTGTACCTGGATAGGATTCCCAGCTTGTGTATAATCCAACCTAAAAGCTGTGTAATACAGCAGGCATAAGGTTTAAGGAAGCCATGTTTAAAATGAGCTATGCATTCAGCTTCCCAGAATGCAGTGTAATAATTGTTTTTCTCAGAATTCTGAGCTGGAAACAGGTTATTGAACTTGTTTTAGACATTCAAAAGTGAACACAGATGTGCTATTTATTTACATATATATATATATATATATATATATATATATATATATATATATATATATATATATATATATATATATATATATATATATATATATATATATATATATATATATATATATATATGTATATATTGCGACTTGCCCGTCACAAATGACGGGGCAATGACATTTTAAGCCATGGGAATGCTGTTTGACACACAATGTAAAGCGTTTTCTACTCTGAGGACCTTCAGCGCTCATTGCGAGCCTTGTGCTGACCGCCTTCGGAGCTCATTGCGTGCCTCCGCTGTCATGTACTTTTGGTCCTCTGAGCACCTTCATCAGTCGTGATAAAGAGAGATATATATTTTTATGTATATGTAATTAAGTAATAATGAATTATTTATTGAATAAATTAATATACTTTAATTATTTATAATTAATATATGCAGCGAGCAATAGCCTGAAGAGCTAACAATCTGTTTGTATTTTCCAACAGCATAAAATATACAGTTTGAGTGTTAGTGCCCTGCTTATAAAGTGTAATGAATGTTTGAACTGTGCATTCTAAATAGGCTGCGTGCGCGAGGTAAAGCCGTTGGTTTATTATGTAAAGGGGCATTGTATAGTCGTAATGTTATTAATGTGGTACGCGGCTCATGAGCATTTCCTGCTTTTGTAATAGTGTATTTTCTAGTTCATAGTTTGATTTGTAAAGTGCTAAGCGTTTGGCAGTGTTTTGCGCGGTCTGGGGTCGTGTAGCCTCGTTTTCATTTTTTCAGCAGCCATTTTTATCTCTTTCTTAGGCGATTTTCGAGTGGCGAAAGTCTTCTAAATCGGCTTAAATTTGCATTCCACCTCACTCCCAGACGTCCTGGCTGTTGCCTTTTGCTGTCTGTGATGTTTTTGTAATTTTTTGGGGTGTATTTATTTAGTGTGTTTTTATTGTTTTTTTGTTTTTTTCACAGTTCAACCGTTAATCTCGTGTTTTTTTGTGTTGCGTATATTTTTTCTTTTTCTAAGTCCCGCGTTTGTCAACCGCACACCAAGGCGATCCCGCTTTTAGTCAGTGTTTTGTGGCTAAGTCCTGCGTGTTTCATTGCCTCATCGTGTTTGTGGTGATAGTTGTAGTGCCTTAACGGCTCGTCTCGCTATGCGAGGCTCACAGCGATGAGCTAAGTGCTACGGGTTAATGGCTCGCCTCACTTTGCGAGGCTCGCAAGCGATGAGCGCCTGCGGCGCTCATCGCCTAACTCGTACTCACCATGCAAAGTGTGACAACGTCTCACAGTTTGACAACTATTTTTTGTGATATATATATATATATATATATATATATATATATATATATATATATATATATATATATATATATATATATATAGTAAAAGGAAGGTACTAGCATATTTAAAGAGTTCAATTTAGCTTTTTTGAAATATGACAGATATGAAATATATTGCTCTTATAGGGCGCTCCCCAGGGAACTCATCGCTAATTGTATATGTAAAGTTAGCAATTAATTCCTCATATTATTCTGTTAGACATTTAAACACCGGCTAGTCACTTCTCACAGTTGTTTCCTTTTAGTTAATTATATAGAAAAACTACAGAATTCTGAAATGGAAAATTTCCACAATCGGCTTGTTTAAAGCATGAAATAAAACCTGTATTTACCATGTAACACTTAAAACACAGAATAATTTCAAATTAAGTATGTTTATATACTTAAATTACATTGTAATCCTTTTTTGCTTTTTTTCAATAAAATTGCGCAAAAAAAAAATCTGTACAACTAAATTAAACCATCATTAATATATATTACTAGCGACTTGCCCGTGAAAAATGACGGGGCAATAAAATTGTAAGGCAGGTAATGCTGTTTGCCACAGACAGTAAGTGTTTTTGTCGTCTGAGATCCTTCGGCGCTCATTGCAAGCCTCACGCTGAGCCTCTCGTTGGTGTATGTTTTGTTATCAGAGGTGCTTTTGCGCTCATTGTAAGGTCGGCGCTGATCTGCTTTTGGCGCTTATTGCAAGCCTCTCCCCATGTAGGTTTGCATTGTTGTTGAGCTGAGGTGTAAGTGTCAGCAATGTGTGCAGTGTGTAGTGTAAATAGGCTGCGTGCGCGAGGGGTAATCGTTTGTGTAGCTGTGTAGTTCCACATTCTGTAAGTTAGTGTTGTAAAATGGTGGCAAATGTGTATATGGTATGCGGGTGTGCATGATTTTGCGTCCTTGCTAATAGTGTATTTTGTACCTCGTACAGGTTTGTGTAAAAGTCATATGTGTTCGGTCGTTAAGTTCGTATTTTTAAGTCCCGCGGCTCAATTTTTTGGGGGTAAGTCCGTATTTAGTCATTGCGTGTTATAGTTTTTTTTTTTTTTTTCAAAGTCCCGCTTCTGTGACTGTTTGTCACCGTTTGTGAGGCGCCGTAGAGCCTCTACCTCCGCAAATGCGGCCCCTCGCTTTTTCTAGGGAACGCATTTGAGGCCCGAACTGCGTCCCTCGCTTTGCGATATGTGACTATATAGGTTTCCCTGGTGGTCCAGTGGTTAGGGTTCGGGCTTTCACTGCTGCGACCTGTGTTCGATTCCAGTCAGGGAACCAAGAGCCCAAGCCCTAGTCAATACTTGGATGGGAGACCACCTCGCAATACCAGGAGCCCACTGCTGTGGTCCACTGGAGAAGAAACTGGCAACCAACTCAAGTATCTCTGCCATGAATACCAAGTGGATCAGCATGGTGTGTTATGGTCCATGGGGTCACGGAGAGTCGGACACGACTGAACGACACAAACTCAATACATATGTGAAGTGTATCCTATTTAATTATACTTATTTCATGTATAAAATATACTATTCTTCACAAATATATAAACCACTATACATTATGTATTTTGTATTTACAAATACTAAATAGTGAAAGATATTTTTAATACTTTTACTGAATAGCTTGCTCATGAATTTTAATATTAGGAAAACTGTATAATATAAAATCCTTTTGCAAATATATAAGCTTCATACATTTCAGGCTAAAAAGACTTTTTGAAAAAGGGATAAATGGGAAACTTAGAATTACATTTTTAATAGGAGGTTAAAACCTCCTATATCCCATGAAGTTATCTTAGTTTAGGTACAATTTTCAAAGAACCATCTTATTTTAAACTTCAAATACATTTCTAGAAATAGTATTCAATATTCCCGTCTCGCCTATCTGGCAAGATAAAAAGGGGATGATGCAGCTCCGTAATATCCTATAGAAACGCTAATAGTTCAAGAAAACCACAACAGATTTGGAGAAATGTGCAATACAACCGGACATTTTGATTTCAAGGGAAAAAGACATGAATTTAAATACTCTATATGTCCAATATTTCTGACAGGTGACATTTTCATAGAGAAGGAGGATCTTTTATATAAACAATAATATAAATAGTGATTCATAATTCACGGTTACAGTTTATGATTCTGGATATTTTCTAGGTGACTTTTATGGTTGACTGGATCCTGTTCCAAGTACAAATAAGATCTTCTGGGGCTACAACAAATTTGAGTCGGTGCTTAGTAATAAACTTTCTTTCTGGATACATTAAGGTGTTACCGGAAGTCCCTGAGTAGATGTTAATCCATTATAATGAAATAAAGAGTATATCGACTGTCTTGCAAATATTATTTGCTGACTTGCTTTTCCAAATTAGCATCTAAAAACATATCTTTATAAGTACACTAGCGAATTGCCCGCAATGAAATTGTAAGTGAGCTAATGGTGTTTGGTGTATATAATGTGGCTGATGTAGCGTCGTTCGTTTTCTATGTTGTGCGACTTTTTCAGAATATTCGTATATGTTTGGTGGGCTTTTTTGGAATATACGTAGCTGTTTGGTGTTGTTTTGCGTGTTTATGGTGGTGTTTTGCGTGTTTAGGGACCTTTAGCCTCGTTTTTGTTTTGTTCGTCGGCCATTTTTTCTCTCGCTTAGGTGATTTTCGGGTCTCTAAACTCCGAAATTTGTGCTTAAATGGAGGTGTAACTTCACTTGCAGAGGTCCTCAGTGCCCCCCCTTGCTGTGAGTAACCTTTTTATGTGTTTGTTGTTTGTATTTATTGTGATTGTAATGTTTTTGGGGTTGCGCGGGTTGCGTCCTTGTTTTCTAATGTCGTAGGTGTTTTTCGGCAAATACGTAGGTGTTTGGTGGTGTTTTGCGTCTTTAGACTGCTGTAGCCTCGTTTTCGTTTTTTTCGTCTGCCATTTTTTCTTTTGCTTAGAGAATTTTGTAGTGTCTTAACTCTTTTAATTTGACTTAAATTGAGGTGTAACTTTAGTTTTCGAGGTCCTGGTTACTCCCTCTTCCTGTAAGTAAGCTTTTTATGTATTTGTTATATTTTTCATGTTTTCATGTGCGCGTGTTGCAGACGATTTTTTTGCGAGGTCATAATGGGGCATAACGTGTCTCGTATTTCCTTTGGCGCTCCTTGCCGGCAACTGAGACTCTCGCTTCGTGAGGGACGCAGGCTCGCTGCGCGAGCCCGCAAGCGTTAGCAACAACTCGCATGCTCACAACTATATATGTGATTTTTTTAAATATTACCCCAAACATTTCCCTTACAGTTCCCTTAATGCATTTTGTGCATTTATTCTATGTACGTATTAATATTAATATACAGGGAATATTAAATAGTGATTCCTCAATCATTATATATATATATATATATATATATATATATATATATATAAATAGGTCGTTTTAGATTATACAATTTAAAAACAAATTTAAAAACAATTTTCTGTTTTTAGTAACAAGGGAAATATATATCAAAGTCAAACCCTGAAGGCTCTGAAGATCAAAGACTAAGCACACTTATATAATTGTTCTCTTGCATCTAGTTGTGGGTCAGGAGGCTTATGTCTTGACGTGGTTTGTAGATAAGACTTGCATCTCTTCCACCTTGTGAGAGGCAGCTGGCCTTGGGAATTAGTCTTGTTCTTACACTAATCTGTATTCAATTTATGACTAAAATAACAATCCTAATTGTATGTCTATTTTTTGTTGTTGTTCAGTCATTAAGTCAAGTCTGATTCTCGGTGACCATCTGTCTGCTTCTGGTTGTGCTTATCCATAAGGTTTTCTTAGCAAAGATACAGGAGTGGGTTACCAGTTCCTTCTCCAGTTGATTTGTCTGAGCTCTCTGCTATGACTTGCCCACTTTGGGTGACCCTACATAGTTTAGCTCACAGCTTCCTTGAGGTACACAAGCCCCTCCACACGACAAGGTAGCAATCCAGAAGGGGTATATGATCTTACTTTTTTATTATTATTTTGGATTTTAAAGGACCAGTGTAAGTGTTTTTCAAGTTAAATCACATTTTTAGTTTACCATGAACTAACTTTAAAAATATATGTGACTTGTCTTGATAACATTATATTATTGCTTAGGTCCGTCATTGTTTTGTATTAGTTGCTGGATTTATCTGCTTTTTCTTTGGGGAAGGATCTTAAAATATAGCATTTCCATTAGTCCTTTTATATCTGTACAAAGGATTGTCACATTTTAATAGAAGCAACTAAATGCCTCTCTACACTGAAACAATAAAAATGGTGGCTTTACTGCAGCATAATTGCATGTATTGTTCTTCTGTACAGCATGCTGTAGATATGAGTTTTGAGTGATCACTAAAAGGACCACTGCACTGACCTAACAGGAGATAGATATTATTCGGCATTGATCGTTAATAAAATTAATATTCAATGACTTGAATATGAAAATAATAAAACACTTTTCAATATTAAACTTGCTATCCAATGGCTCTTCATTTCAGGCACAAAGTGGTCACCATTGACTGGAGACTTGCTGTAGTGCAGTCATCTCCATGGCAACCAGCTTTTCTTGTGAGGGAGGCCTGTGGACTTTTGTTTGTCCTCTTATCTAATGAAAATAGTTTCAAACCCTTTAGTCGTATCTCTCAGTTTAACCCCCCTATCCCTTTTCAAGGACTTTATCAGGGTGGAGGCAATAAGCCTAACTGGATGCTAAAACTCTACCCTTTGAAAGTGCATTCAATAATGTATATTGCCATTAAATACGAATTTTATTATTGAACTAGTAAATTGTCAGACAAAAATGACGGTATAATTTAAACATTTTGTCTCCCTCCCCCCTCTCCCTCCCTTGTGTCTCTCCCCCCCTTCCCTTCCTGTGTCTCTCCCCCCCCTTCCCTTCCTGTGTCTCTCCCCCCCCTTCCCTTCCTGTGTCTCTCCCCCCCCTTCCCTTCCTGTGTCTCTCCCCCCTTCCCTTCCTGTGTCTCTCCCCCCCTTCCCTTCCTGTGTCTCTCCCCCCCTTCCCTTCCTGTGTCTCTCCCCCCCCTTCCCGTGTCTCTCCCCCCTTCCCGTGTCTCTCCCCCCCTTCCCGTGTCTCTCCCCCCCTTCCTGTGTCTCTCCCCCCCTTCCTGTGTCTCTCCCCCCTTCCTGTGTCTCCCCCCCTTCCTGTGTCTCTCCCCCCCTTCCTGTGTCTCTCCCCCCCTTCCTGTGTCTCTCCCCCCCTTCCTGTGTCTCTCCCCCCCCTTCCTGTGTCAATCCCCCCTTCCTGTGTCAATTCCCCCTTCCTGTGTCAATCCCCCCTTCCTGTGTCAATCCCCCCTTCCTGTGTCAATCCCCCCTTCCTGTGTCAATCCCCCCTTCCTGTGTCTCTCCCCCCCTTCCCTTCCTGTGTCTCTCCCCCCCTTCCCTTCCTGTGTCTCTCCCCCCCTTCCCGTGTCTCTCCCCCCTTCCCGTGTCTCTCCCCCCCTTCCTGTGTCTCTCCCCCCCTTCCTGTGTCTCTCCCCCCTTCCTGTGTCTCCCCCCCTTCCTGTGTCTCTCCCCCCCTTCCTGTGTCTCTCCCCCCCCTTCCTGTGTCTCTCCCCCCTTCCTGTGTCAATTCCCCCTTCCTGTGTCAATCCCCCCTTCCTGTGTCAATCCCCCCTTCCTGTGTCAATCCCCCCTTCCTGTGTCAATCCCCCCTTCCTGTGTCAATCCCCCCTTCCTGTGTCTCTCCCCCCTTCCTGTGTCTCTCCCCTCCTTCCCTGTGTCTCTCCCCTCCTTCCCTGTGTCTCTCCCCTCCTTCCCTGTGTCTCTCCCCTCCTTCCCTTCCCTGTGTCTCTCCCCTCCTTCCCTTCCCTGTGTCTCTCCTCTCCTTCCCTTCCCTGTGTCTCTTCCCCTCCTTCCCTCCCCTGTGTCTCTTCCCCCTCTCCCCTGTCTTCCTCCACCTCTCCCCTCCCCTGTGTCTCTTCCACCCTCTCCCTGTCTTCCTCCACCTCTCCCCTGTGTCTTCTTCCCCCCCCTCTCCTGTATCTTCCTCCCGCCCTCCCATGTGTCTTCCCCCCTCTCGACTGTGTCTTCCTCACCCCCCCACCCCCGCAATGCACGCATACCGTATGTGCATGGCCGCTGCTGCAGGAGCATTACACACTTAACACAATTATTATAGTTGATAATGCATAAATAAAACAACAAGCTCCTCATTAAAGTAGACCTGTGAGTCTCTTACAATAAGAAGATATAATAAAACTTGAAGCAAAACTAGTGTTACTACACACTGTTACTAGAATCAGAGACTCCAGATTAAATATTATGTGTCTATTTTTATAGAACTACATGATTACATTGCGGTGACAGATGGGACTGTTTTCTTGAGTTACCAGAGATTACATCTATAAACAAAAAATCTGAATCATTTTGCACAACGCTAAATGTAACCGGCACGCTTCTCCCAGACAAACATTTCAGTAGAGTTCATATCCTTTATCTTCCATCTGTCTCTTTACGCTTATGAGCAGAAGCTCCTGCATGTAAAATGTAGATTATTATATTTACTGGTACGTTCATAATCCCCCAAAAGATGGAAAATGACAGCTGCCTTAAAATGTATAGTTTAAGAAATAACTGCAATCTTTATCATGTTATATTGAAATCAAATAATGAAATTCTACAACTTGCTCTTGAATTATATCTGGCTTTGGTTTAATTAATAGTACAACACGAGTCAACAATGGCCAAATTGTTGTCTAAATGTAAAAATATTAAAATTTACTTTTTAAAATTTAGTATATGTAATTAATGATACAAGCTAATATATTAGTTAACCAGGGTGGAAGGAAGGTAAACATTTAAATAATCATGTTGAAATTTTACCACATTTTAAACATTCTGTGGATTGTGTGTATGTTTGTATATAAAGAACATATTTGCATTGATGTATTGTCTATGTTTGTGATGTTTTAAGTTTTTTTACAAAATTAATAAAAATATATTATAAATAAAAAGAAATTGAAAAAAAAAAAATCGATATATGTATTCCCCTGTACTAACTGTTTGTTTCACCAACCAATTTATACTTTGTATGGTGTTAATGGGCCACTGTGGTCATATACTTAAAATATATTTATACTCGCTACATGCCCGTTAAAATTGACAGAAATTACATTTTAGGCTGGGAATGCTGTATCTTTGGCGCTCATTGCCTTCCTCTCCCTGTGTGGTTTTAGGCCTTGTGCTTGAGTGCTACAGTCTTGGGTTAAGCGTTAGTGACTTGGATTAAGTGTTACTGCCTTTCAGTAAGTGTTACTGCTTAGGGCTATTTTGTACGTCCTTTGGGCTAGTTTTACGTCCTTGGGCCTCGTTTTCGTTGTTTTGTGTTTTTTCGGCAGCCATTTTTTTCTTTCGATCGTGAAAAAACTGCAAATATGCCTCAAATTAACTTGCAACCTGACTCACAGGCTCCCTGGCTCTCCCACTATGGTGTGTGTGTCAGTAAATTGAGGCATATATAATTTTTTTTTTCATGTCTCTTCAGTTCAGTGGTTCGGCTGTTAGTCTTAATTTTGCAAGGCGCACAGTGCATGTACAGGTTTCGGTCCTAAGTCGTACGGGTCGTTAGCCCCTGGTGCCTCAACTGCTCGCCTCGCTTTTCGAGGCTTGCAGTGCAATGATCGCCTTTGGCGCTCATCGCAGCCTGAGTCCCGCGTGGTCGATGGCTCGCAGTTACGGCCGGGGCTCGCAATGCGTGAGAAAACCGCAAATGTGACCAACGTTCTTGAACCGACAACTATATATGTGATTGAAGAACTTCAGTTGGAAATATGCAAATAATACAGTCTGTAATATATAACTATTTAAAAGTGCCTTGCAAAAGTACTCACCCCCTTGGCATTTTTGGGGTTTTGTTGCCTCACAACCTAGAATTAACATGGATTGTTTGAGGATTTGCATCATTTAATTCACAGAACATACCCACAACTTTGAAGATGTGTTTTTTTTTTTCACGTCTCCAAGTCACTATGGATAAGTCTCTATGAGCTTGCCACATCTTACCACTGGGATTTTTGCCCATTCCTCCTTGCAAAACTGTCCCAGCTCCTTCAAGTTGGATGGTTTGTGCTTGTGAACAGCAATCTTTAAGTCTGACCACAGATTTTCTATTGGATTGAGGTCTGGACTTTGATTAGGCCATTCCAATACATTTACATGTTTCCCCTTAAACCACGCAAGTGTTGCTTTAACAGTGTGTTTGGGGTCATTGTCCAACTGGAAGGTGAACCTCTGTCCTAGCCTTAAATCACGCACAGAGTGGTATAGGTTTTGCTCAAGAATATCCCTCTATTTAGCACCATCCATCCTTCCCTCAACTCTGATCAGTTTCCCAGTCCCGGCTGCTGAAAAACAACCCCACAGCATGATGCTGCCACCACCATGTTTCACTGTGGGGATGGTGTTCTTTGGGTGATGTAATGTGTTAAGATTGCGCCAGACATAGCGTTTTCTTTGATGGCCGAAAAGTTCAATTTTAGTCTCATCAGACCAGAGCACCTTCCTCCGTACATTTTGGGAGTCTCCCACATGCCTTTTCGCAAACTCAAAAAGTGCCATTTTTTCTTCTGGCCACTCTGCCATACAGCCCAACTCTATGGAGTGTCTAGCTTATTGTCGTCCTATGTACAGATACTCCAGTCTCTGCTGTGGAACTCTGTAGCTCCTCCAGGGTTACCTTGGGTCTCTGTGCTGCCTTTCTGGTCCTTGAATTTCGGTTGGCGAACGTCTCTTGGCTGGTTTGCTGTTGTGCCATGTTCTTTCCATTTAGTTATGATAGATTTGATGGTGCTCCTGGGATCATCAAAGATTTGGATATTTTTTTTTATAACCTAACCCTCACTTGTACTTCTCAACAACATTGTCCCTTACTTGTTTGGAGAGTTCCTTGGTCTTCATGGCAGTGTTTGGTTAGTGGTGCCTCTTGCATAGGTGTTGCAGCCTCTGGGGCCTTTCAAAAAAGGTGTGTATTTGTAATGACAGATCATGTGACACCTAGATAGCACACAGGTACATATCATTTCACCAATTATGTGACTTCTGAAGGTAATTGGTTGGACCAGAGCTTTTTATAGTCTTCAAAACAAAAGTGGTGAATACATACGCACATGCCAATTTTCTGTTTTCTATTTCTAAAAAATAGTTTTATGTATATCTTTTTCTAATTTCACATCACCAACGTAGACTATTGTGTTCTGATCCATCACATAAAATTCAGATTAACAAAACATTGAATTTAAGTCTGTAATGTAACAAAATAGATAAAAAGTCAAGGGGGGTGAATACTTTCGCAAGGCACTGTAAATAGAATTATGCTGCGGTGGGCCCCTGCCATGTTTGTTTCCAATGACTAACTTCCTGAGGTGGGAGCAGACTTCAATTACACAGGAAATGTGTACAACGGGAATGAGCCAGAGCTTTCAGTAGCAGAGAAAGTAAATTCGTTTACAACAACACACAGTCTTAAAAAAAAATAAGACAGAAACAGCTGACAAAGGAAAATAGATGCTGGCAATAAGGAATCATTTAGTATAAAAGATAAAAATGTAAAGGTTGTGTTTATTTTACTTTCTAAAAACATTTGTCCATTATCAAGTTATTCAAAAGACCATATAGAAAATCATTTGATCAGTGTTTTTTTTTTATCCTCATTAAATTTTATGAATGATTAGTTTTACAAAATATAAGCAGCTTACTATCCAAAGAACATTGGACATTCATTCAATCAATTCAGTTTGCCATATTTTTTTTCCTCCTCTTCCCATTCCACGATCTCCCTTCTTCTCCCCTCAGGAACATTGCTTTTACATTTTACGATTACTACCCCTTTCTTTCTATCCACCCCATTTCTAAAAAATTCTCCAACAATATTGTTCTAAAACTAAGAACATCCACATTTTTAATATTTGCAATCTACCATAATCAATTTTACAAGAGCAATATATAATTGTAATACAGCCCTTATTCAAATACATATCCCAAAAACTTCAATATAGTTTTTAGCTTATAAAATTTCCATCATATCCCCGTCATGGTCCAGACAAGGGATCCGATGTTTAGCATATTCTGAATCAACCAAGAACCACAATGGTCTTTTCAAGAGACTAATGTTTTTTTTTTCTCTCTCAATGGAATAATGACATCTCTTGTACTAACTCATTTAAAGGGTCACTGTAGTCCCTTATTTACAGTATGCTGTTTCGAACAACTACATTGATAAGGAGTTAAATGTTTATAGCAAGGCCATCATTAATTTATTACATTCTATAATGCAATGAGTATTTACTGGGGGCGGCCATTGCTTTCTAAATAGGGAAATGCCACATTTCAATTGTTGCATCTCAATCCTTCTTTGTATTCAAATTCCACATGTTAAAGTAGGCAAACTGAAATAAAATAAGTAAAAATGATGCATCCCACTAAAACATAAAAACAAATATTAAAACAAAAACAGGGTTTTAACTTTATAAATTCTTTAGCTTTGTCTAAATATTTGATAATTACCAAGTGTACTGTCTGATACTGATCACGTTTGCTCTAAACCGGTTGTAAAAGTTCAATAATATCTACTGGAGTAGTGTATGGTGCCATTAAATACAAGACTTTGTGCAATCATTGAGCGTTTAGATGGGACTTTTGTGTTCTCGGGGAGTTTTTTTTTTATTAAAACCGAATCTCTGCCTTCTAGCGACAGCCTTGGGTTAATATGAGTTCACTTATAAAATATTCAAAACAATTAATACAATGTTCCAAGCCACCTGCATTTTAATTACAGAACATGCACACAACAGTAATTGAGCGGTCACCAATTTTTATACACAAAAGGCCTTCATGGTACCCTGTAATTGTTACGTCTAAAAGGGAAAATCACACTTTGAGTGAAGACTGATGACAGCCATTTGGCTTCGGGGTATTACTGCATATTTGACACGGTCCTTTCTAATTAAATGCCTGCAGTTTGCAGAAGGCCGGTCTGCAAGGCTGAAAATTATTACTGATGATTTTTATATTGGTTGTTTAGCTGTTTCATTGCAAGGCATAAATCACATGATGAAATTAATGGAGTAAGATACATCTTGGGATTTAGACCGCATTGCATGCTCTAGTAAATTAAATGCATAAAATGACTGTATACTGAGCAGCTTACATCATCCATACAAATAGCAGATTATCTATGATAAAGTAGATCCAAATGTACATGTTTTGTCGCTTGTGTTTTTTATGTTAGCTAAATATATAGATATTTATATGTTATACATGTAAAATGTATTCTAAATACGTGTGTGTGTGTCTCTGTGTGTGTGTGTCTCTGTGTGTGTGTGTGTCTCTGTGTGTGTGTGTCTCTGTGTGTGTGTGTCTCT